>PVJS01000957.1:96553-109597 GCA_004027185.1 Glis glis
TTTTTTTTTTTTTTTTTTTGCGGTACCGGGGATTGAACCCAGGGGCGTTCTACCTCCGTGCTACACCCCTGGCCCTATTCTATTTTTTATACTTTATTTTGAAACCAGGTCTCACGAAGTTGCGGAGGGCCTCACTAGGTAGAGGGGGGGGAGAGAGCTAAGGCTGGCAGCGAACCTGGATCCTCCGGTCTCCGCCTCCCAAAGTACTGGGATTACAAGCGTGCGCCACCACGCCTGGCTTCTCCAGCCCCTTTTTATTTTTGTTTTGAAACAGGGTCTCTCTAAGTTGCTGAGGGTCTTGCTACATTGCTGAGGCTGGTCTCGATCCTGCGATTCCTCCTATCTCAGCCTCCCAAGTACTGGGATTACAGGTGTGAGCCACCATGTCCAGCTGCACTTATTCACTTCTTTCTTTTTGCCAAGAATTTCATAATTCTGAGCTTAACACACATAAAAGTGAATTTAGATGACCATTGCATGGTACTGTGCTAAATCCCTGGGTCCATTTCTTTGGGGTGCAATTGTCTATTTCTACTAACTCCCCTTTTTTATATCTACCTACTGTACTCTCTAAGTGTTAATGACCAACTCCCCCTGTGTATCTGCTCAGAAAGCTTCTAGACACAATGAAATAAAAAATATTTAGCGTTTCAGCCAGGCTCTTGGTAGAAGGGCCAGACATCTACCAACTCCATCATCCCTGGTCCATCCTGTTCAAATTTCTTCTATTAAGTTTATTCAAATAACCTTTCTAGGTAATCAGAGTGTCTCTTTCTCTTTATTTACAGGGGCTGAAATTTACCAGGAATCTTAAGTAAATTTTTATACTCTTCATTTAACAAAAAAAGCCCCAATAAACTTTACACAATTAAGTATAATTTGAGATAAAATAGTATAGAACATGGGGCATGACACAACTTCAGGCACTTGTAAGCAACTTGTTCAGACATGCTAGCACATGGCTCAGACCAACACGCCTGTGTTGCAGTTGATTAACGGACCCTTGGATCATAAAATTTCTTCTTGCATCTGATGGACTTATGCCATCAATACATTTGTGGCTACTGAAAAGTGTCTGGTAAGGTTTTATAAGCCTGCCAAAGACACTTGAGAACACAAAAACCCTATAAAAGAGAAGCCTTTGACACAACGCTTATGCCACAACGAGTCTGCCGTGCATACAACTTCGATCCAACAACTTCACTCTGGATTAGCGCCACTCTTCAGCCTTCAGGTCAGCCCTTGGCGCCCAGACCAACTATTGGAATCTCCTCTTCTATTCCTGGACTTGGTTCATTATATTTCCCTCTCCCTGCTTGTTTGTAGCTTGTTATTTGCTCATTATTTGAAGTACTCAAACAATAGGACTTATATAGTGTCTAATATACTTGTTTGACATAAATTGTTAGAAGTGTTAGTCTAGTATACTTGTTAGAATTGTTAGTTTGAATTGTTAGTGTGAAGTGTATCGTTTGATGTTCATGCATAGCTAATTGGCTTTGACAAACAACTCCTTAGCATCTGAAACTAGCTTAACTTTACTTAGACAATTTCCTTAATAATTTCCTGAGTGCTATAAACTTTGAGTTGAATAAACCTTGTGATATTGTGCAAAGAAACAAATGATGTGTGACGTGACTTATTGGTCTTAGGACCTTGCAGCCCATTGCTTGCCACACATGATACAGGTCATATGCATGTATACCTCGTTTTCTTTGTAAATTTTACCATAAATTTGTTCAGTTCAAACAGAAATTTAATCCTAAAAACATAGAGTACAAAGGAGAAACCAAATAAGATACTAAAAATAGTCTTTTTTTAAGTCCAATATATTGTTTAATGTCTAAAAGTCAGAAGTGCTGGGAAAAAGCTAAACTGCACCCTTCATACCCATGTCATGCTCCAGGTCATTTCATTTTGACCTTAAACTTACCCTCAACATGGATCACTTCAGTAACTTCTTTTTCTTTTAACCTTCTTAGCTAAGGCTAGCTATAATCTCCACTGAAATAGTTGCCCTGGCTTCGTTTACCCCATGGATAAATTCAACCATAACTAACCCTATTATCAACCGATAATGCATTATTTCCAGAAATTAACGACCTCATTAATGTCCTATTCATGCTTTCCACTGCTTCATTCAATTTTAAAAACACGCACAGACACTTTGCTTTGCTGAAGCTACATATGCATCGCACACATTTCATCAAGTTTAGTCACAGGTGAGTGTAATGAGGTGATTGGGACTTCTAAGAAATGAAACATGACAACCAAGCAAATCTGCTCCTTCTCTACAGGTCCAGTGAGTCAGTCAGCCTTTTAAATGAATCTAAGCAGGAATATAGTACATTAAAACCTTACGCCCTTATAGATCTTGAATTTCAGAGTATCTGCCACGAATGGGCCTGGGGAAAGGTTATTCCAACTGCTCAGGAAGAATAGAAACTTTGTATTTTTTGTATTTTTTTTCACACTGACATCTATAACTATATATCTCTTACAAATCTCCAAGCCCAAAATTTCCTTGGTATTCCACATCACCACAAAATATACCTGTCAAAACGCCCAGATTTTTCTCATTAAAAATTAAAAGACAGATGAGACTGCAAAGTCCTTGATTTTGTATTCCCTTTCTGGCATTGTAGTTCCATTTTGAATTTTCCCACTACCTATGGGCTACAACCATTCTATATATTTCCTACTGCTTCTCTAGATATGATTAATCTACATCATTTTTTTTGTGTGTGTGGTACCGGGGATTGAACGCAGGGGCGTTCTACCTCCGAGCTACACCCCCGGCCCTATTTTTTTACACTTTATTTTGAAACCGGGTCTCACGAAGTTGCGGAGGGCCTCACTAGGTAGAGAGAGATAGGCAGAGAGAGAGAGAGAGCTGAGGCTGGCCGCGAACCTGGATCCTCCAGTCTCTGCCTCCCAAAGTACTGGGATTACAAGTGTGCGACACCACGCCCAGCTTACATCATTTTTACATACTGCTTTTTATTAATTAAATTTTGCCCAGCATATTCTGTTGAGGAAACTTGACTGAGCTCAACCCAAAATTAAAGTTCCACCTTCAGTATCACTTTTACGGAATCAGAATGTGCTAATAATACCTATGGATGATATTATTGGACATCAACTGGGTATATAAAAATTAAGTTGTTTTTCTGGGTTATTGTTGTTGTTGTTTTTCCTTTTTGTGACACTGAGGATTGATTCCAGGAATATTCTACCTCCGAACTACACCCCCAGCCCTATTTTATTTTTTGTTTTGAAACAGGGTCTCACTAGGTTGCTGAGAATCTCACTACTTGCTGAAGCTGTCCTCAAACCTGTGATCCTCTTGCCTCAGCCTCCTAAGAACTTTACAGGTGTGCGCCACCACACCCAACTAAGTTGTTTTTCAGTAGAAGTCTACTCCTAGAATATAACAATCTTATTGAAAATAGTATTGCTCAAATAAAAAAATAAAATAAAATAAAATGTTAAATTTTGGGAAAAAAAGAAAATAGTATTGCTCAAATGTGACAGATATTCTGGCAAGATGATTTTGTTGTATACAAAATCCCTTTGTTGTGTTATATGAGTCAGTTTATGACTATTATTCCCTGTGATATCCTATCTCCTTGTGTTTGTCCATGTGTTAAGAGACATAGTGTGTGTGAGTGTGAGTGTGTATGTGTGTGTGTGTGTGTGTTGCTGGGGATTGAACACAGAGGCTTTCTAACCCCCAGCCCTTTTCTATTTTTTGATTTGAAGCAGGTTCTCACTAGGTTGCTGAGAATCTTGCTACATTGATAAGGCTATCCTAGAATCTGCAATCCTCCTGTCTCAGCCTCCCAAGTTTGAGGATTGCAGACATGCTCCACCACACCAGATTCAAAAGACATCCTTTTTATTGTACACCTTATAATAATTTTAAGAAGATAAAAATACACAGTAAACATTTTTTTTTTTTTTGCGGTACCGGGGATTGAACCCAGGGGCGTTCTACCTCCGCGCTACACCCCCGGCCCTATTTTTTATTCTTTATTTTGAAACCAGGTCTCACGAAGTTGCAGAGGGCCTCACTAAGTAGAGAGAGAGAGACAGAGAGAGAGAGAGAGAGAGAGACAGGGAGGGAGAGAGAGAGAGAGCTGAGGCTGACCGCGAACCCAGATCCTCCGGTCTCCACCTCCCAAAGTACTGGGATTACAAGCGTGCGCCACCACGCCCGGCCCACAGTAAACATTTTTTATGGTAAAAACTAGATTTGCATGCCAGGTGTGGTGGTACACACCAGTATTCCCAATACTTGGGAGGCTGAGTCAGGAGGATCGCAGGTTCGAGTATAGACTCAGCAACTTAGCTAGACTCTGAACAACCTAGTAAGACCCTGTTTCAAAACGAAAAATAAAAAGGGCTAAGGGTGTAGCTAGGAGGTAGAATTTCCCTGAGTTCAGTACCCAGGAGGAGGAGGGAAGGAAGGAAGGAAGGGAGTGAGTGGCCCATGTGATTCTTAACCACTCACATAAACCATCATTATTTCTTCAATGGGGAGTTCTCATTATGCTGAGCTACTTAGAGTTGACACAGTGGCTAGGGCATTCACCCCCCAACCCCGCATTGAAAAAATACACTCAAATCAGTTTTGTCTCATAAGTTAACAGTCATCAGAGATGTCCCCATGGTGTTGGAAATCCTACTGATCTTTCTATGTGACCATGGGCACATTGCCTGTTTTGGAAAATAAACAAATTTGATATCCCTTCATAATTCACCGTACCCTGAAAAGTTATACTTTGTATATTTTGTATATAAACTCATGTAAATACATCCCTTTATCCATGATTTAAAAAACTCTATCTGAATATTTTGCACAGTAAAGCCAAAATACCAAGGTACCAGGAATCAAAGATCTTTTCCTCACTAGACACTATCTGTTGACTTATCATGATTTTCATATTCAGGAAATATACCCTTCACATTTCAAGGAAAAAAACATGACATATTTTCTCCTGTTTTCAATTTTAGATATAAAAGTGCAACTCCTTGAGATAAATAAAAAGTATTATTCTGGAATGTCACAAATGTTCAACTGGCCTCACCACCACACCCCTTTCCTTGTTTCTATGGTCTTTGTCTCTACCCCACAGTGCACAGGGCACTCACCACAGCTGCCATTCTACCTTCTTGAAGGTGCTCATCAGAGTGAGAATTATGTCACAGGGCCTTAGGAATATAATCAGGAGCCTAGAATCACCTTCCAAGCTTTACCAGTGTGATCACAGACTGAGAAAATACCAATTTTCCCCAGGCAAAATCCTAATCCTCTTCTTGAGAAAATCCTATTCACTTTTATATCAATCCTTAAATTGCCAACTCTAAAACTTAATCATTGTCAAATGCAAATGTGTGGGTGTGAAAATTACTCAAATGTGAAGATTAGCCATGATCCAAACAAACAATTAAGAAGCAAATAGCCAGGCTTGGTGGTGCACGCTTGTAATCCCAGTACTTTGGGAGGCGGAGACCGGAGGATCCAGGTTCGCGGCCAGCCTCAGCTCTTTCTCTCTCTCTCTCTCTCTCTCCCTGTCTGTCTGTCTGTCTGTCTGTCTGTCTCTCTCTCTCTCTCTCTCCCTCTCTCTCTGCTTAGGCCCTCTGCAACTTTGTGAGACCCGGTTTCAAAATAAAGTTTAAAAAAATAGGGTTGGGGGTGTAGCGTGGAGGTAGAACACCCCTGGGTTCAACCCCTGGTACCGCAAAAAAAAAAAGAAGCAAATAAAACTAGAAATAAAGGTGGGAATTTAAGCCAAATATTATTTAATTAACTATATATGTTTTGGGGTCACTGGTATTCACTATTATTTTGTGAACATCTGGAATATTAAAGGTTATAATATACCTGAAAGCCAGGTGCAGTGGCGCATGCCTGTAATCCCAGTACTTGGACAGGAGGATCGTAGTACAGACTGGAGGATGGCAGGTTCCCGGCCAGCCTCAGCAACCTCATGAGGCCCTCTGCAACTTAGTGAGACCCTGTTTCAAAATAAAGTTAAAATAGGGCTGGGGCTGTAGCTCCGAGGTAGAATGCCTCTGGGTTCAACCCCCAGTACCACAAAAAAAAATGCACTTGAAAGCATTTTATACATTGTAAACGCATCATTCCGGCCTTTGTGGGTGCTTGGCACTTACTTGAACTAATATATTTGTGATTTATAAAGGAAGAAAAAAATAAAACTACTAGATTCCTTTCATCTTTTATAAACATAACAAGCAGAAACAGCAAGAAAGCATCTACTAGAAATCATCACACAGCTTTGGTTTTAAGGTATCCCCATTGTTCCTAAACACAAAGATAGGAAGACCAGGAGTATCATTTGGCAATCCTACTATGAGGAAAATAAGGAAATTCTGGCCAGACCTCGGAGGCAGCCTAAAATTTCAGAGTCATGTGATAGAGCCAAAATAAAATTTTACTTGCCAAGTTTAATATTAATTTCTGGATTTATTTCAGAAAAAAATTCAAATATAATAAGTTAAAAAAAATCAATTGAGCATGGTAGCACATGCCTGTAATCCCAGTACTTACGAGGCTGAGACAGGAGGATCAAGACCAGTCTCTGCAACTTTGGGAGACCCTCAGCAATTTAATGAAATTCTATTTCAACTGTCATGCAGATGGGAAATAATTATACTAACAGCAATATTCTCAGGTAACAATTTTTTCTAGAGATTATTTACATATTTTTAAAAATTGCAAACATATTGGTTACATGATTTTTTTTTCTTCTCAGAGGTACTCAATGCTGTTTTGTTTTTGTTTTGGGTTGTGTGTGTACGTGTGTATGGTACTGGGGATTAAACCCAGGCGTGTTTTACATCTGAACTACACCACCAGCCTCCTTTTATCTTTTATTTTGAAACAGGGTCTCACTAAGTTGCTGAGTGTCTGATTAAGTTGCTGAGGCTGGTCTTGAACTTGTAATCTTCCTGCCTCAGCCTCCCAAGTACTGGGATTACAGGTTTGTGCCACCACGCCCGGCTCAATGCTGTTTTATATACCTTGAAAACACCAAAGCATATCCTTCTAATGAAGGAAATACAGTCTCCAAGATCCTAAGATCTCCTGTATATCACCGAAATATAGGGGAGCCGCTTTAAAAACTCTTTTTAGCAGATGCAACAAATGCACTTTATTTGCCAACCATGAGATCACAATTATTTGGGGACATTAAAGAACACAATTGGGCACATGGAACATTAGAAGTCATGTGTAAATTAATGATCCATAGTTAGAATACAATTTAACTATTGTTGCTCAGTTCTTTGATAGTTATCAGATAAGGAAGAGAAGCAAGCCAGGCTTGGTGGCGCATGCTTGTAATCCCAGTACTCGGGAGGCTAAGACTGGAGGATCGCAGGTTCGTGGCCAGCCTCAGCTACTTAGTGAGGCCCTCCACAACTTAGTGAGACCCTGTTTCAAAATAAAGAATAAAAAATAGGGCTGGTGGTGTAACTCGGAGGTAGAATGCCCCTAGATTCAATCCCCAGTACCGCAAAAAAAAAAGAGAGAGAGAGAGAGAGAAAGAGAGAGAGAGAGAAGTAAGCAGATCCTATTGGGCACAATTTCATTTTATTTCACTGTAATTCTTGAAAAGGCCAGCTCTGTTTAATTGCTATTTCTAGTTATGAAGTAGGCCCTGAGTTAACTCTATTATTTTCTCTATATCACCAAGATAACTCTACAATGACTTTTTTCTTTTTTGAAAGCACTTTACCCTTAAACTTTTATTTTTAAATTAAATTAACATCCTGGAAACCTATTTAAAACTACGTACATGACAAATTGCATTCAGACCGTAATGCCAGCATCTATATATCTACTCCAGTTCTTCTATAATTGGGGCCCACTCAGAAGTTCCCTCTTTGTCTTCACTAATTAGCTGAATACCAGTGCTCGGGCATCCCACTTTCATAGGTTAAGAACAAGGAATTCAATGCAGTGTGAGAAAGGCTGAGATAGCCCGCTCTCGAACGGATGCCACATCTGCTGCTCTTGCTGCCACTTCTCGAAAATGCTGAAAACTGCAGTGCTGTGTATTAGTCTTGCTAAGAAATTAGAAGACTCATAAATGTTAATAATCTGAAGGTGGACGGAGATGCTAAGTGACAGTATTATTGCCCAGTCTTCTCTCTCTCAGCTGGAGACTGCTGAGGCTTCGGTCGATGTGGTAGAGAACAGCCCCACTGAACTCTCACTGTGCACTTAAGGTCCCCATGTGGATGGCTTCACCTGGTGACAACATGCCCTTTAGAATTTCACACAATGGGATAAATCCTGCCCCTGATATGAGACTTCTCTAATCCTCAGTGAAATGTCATTAGTATAATATCCAGTTCATAGTGTTGTTGTGAGGATTCAATGATACTTTTTTAAGTATCTAAAAGCACTTACTACAAGGTAAATGTCTGATAATATTTCCAAAGTACAGAAGACCTCAGAAGGCGAGTATGACTGGAAGGGCGGGCAGGATACCTGAACCTTCCTAGGTGAACTTGGCCCGCCCCATCAGCAATATCTGTCATCAGAAAAAAAAAGGTCGAAAACTTAATTGAAAGAAAGCAACATCAACCAATTAATCTTTTCTGAAATAGGCATCTCACAGTCATAGTGTGGTATGAATATCTGTAGGGAAAATTTCGGTGAAGACCCACAGTGCTCCCAACATCTCTGAATCTCACATAGCTTATTTCTCCATCAGCTACCATTTCAAATGCTGTCTGCAGGCCTCGTCACGCTGAAAAGCTGGTTCTACCTTCAAGCTTTGGATTCATAGAGGAGCTGCAAGGTATTTGAGGCTGGCCCAGGAGCTTCCCACAAAGTCTGGTGCTGTTGCCTAGAAACTGCACACCATTTCTGGGCAAATGGAGAAGTCCTCAGCATCCCTTCTTGGGCCACCTGCCATTCCAGCTCTCCTCAGTAGTTCCCAAGGGCTCTTCCTTTCCTGGAGGCAGGCATGAAAGCAGATTGGAACAGACTCCAAAACTCGGGCCACCGTTCCTGCCTGCTCACCCTGTAACTGCCACCAGGAAAGCGCTTGCATTGGGCAGTTCGGACAGCACCCAAGCCAGGCCCACCGCAGCCCCTTCATCAGAGTCTGTTGAATGAACGAGCCCTGCTTGTGGTCACTGGGACGAGATCCAGCCAGGTGTGAATCATGGCTTGGTCCTTTATTTTCTTGGAATTCTGTCAAAGGGAGACTCTAATCCAATTAGGGAATCAATATCCAGAAAATATCAGAGCCGTTTTAGCCATTCTGTTTTTGTTCAAGGTTATTATTCTGTGGCATTTTAATGCCTTCACATGACATTAAAACAATAGTAGTGAAATGAAGCAACCTAAAATTAATGAACAGATTGAAGTGACATAATACCAAACACACAAAGAGGCTCAGAAAATAACAAAATTAATTTGAAAAGTTACTGCATTTTTAATCTTCTAAAACCATAAATGAATGGCTTATGTAAAAGGGACAAAAAGACCTTTAGAAAGGACAAGTAAATTTAATATAATTTTGAAAATCCTGTTTCTGAGACATTTATTTTTTAAAAGAATGCGACTTAAGTTAACCTTATGTGTTGTTATAACACCAAAACAATTTAAAAAATTAATGCCTTAATTTGGGCAAAATCAAATTTGATTATCTTGGGCCCTGATGGGCTCCTTCATCTCTCACTGTAGGAAGCAGAGAATGAAATCATGCATACCAAATCAATCTCTCTAATTGCTTTGGTCACCATCACATGCCATTTGGACAGGAGTCTTGCTAAACAGCATCAAAAGACCAAATAAGATATGACATTGAGAGTAATCCAGCTCATGTCTTCACCCAGGCCAGTGCAATTTGAAGGGCAGCAGTCTGTTTCGTAAACTCTGAAGATGTACAAAGTTCTATGAAAATAGCCACAAACTTTTTGAATGTCAGAGCCAGAAGTAACTTTGGGAGATCACTAGTCCTAGCACTTCACTCTCTAGAGGGGAAAAGCTTTCAGTTAGGCTCCCTCTACGAACCTGTAAAAAAGATTTTCATCCTTGTAGGGGCAACTATTAGCTAGCTACAGACTCTATACATAATATATATAGTGTAGATAGATAGATGATAGATTGATAGATGATAGATAGATAATAGATAGATAGATGATAGATAGATAGATAGATAGATAGATATCCATACATAGCATATTATAATGTCATTTATACTTCTTTTCTCCTCCTTCATTTCTGGCTCCCTGACACAAGCACATGCACCACACCACACTGTGAGCAATTGTTTGAAACTCTTTGGCCTTATTATTCATAGATATGGTTCTGATCCAAGTTAGTAACTCCACTTAGAATGGCAATCATCAAGAACACAAACAATACTAAATGCTGGCGAGGATGTGGGGAAATAGGAACTCTTACACACTGTTGGTGGGATGTCAAATTAGTACAGCCACTATGGAGATCAGTGTGGAGGTTCCTCAAAAGACTAGAAGTAGAACCACCATATGACCGAGCTGTACCACTTCTTAATATTCTTCCAAAAGAATTAAAGTCAGAATACTTTAACAATACATGCATATCCATGTTTATAGCAGCACTATTCACAATAGGCAAGTTATGGAATGAACCTAGGTATTTGTCAACAAGCAAATCGATAAAGAAAATGTGACATAGACATACAATGTAATTTTACTCAAAATTATGTCATTTGCAGTAAAATGGATGGAACTAGAATATATTATGCTAAGTGATATCAGCCAGTTCTAGAAAATCAAGGGTCATGTTTTCTTTCATCTGCACAAGCTAGAGAGAAAATAAAATACAAAAGAGACTTCAGATAAATGAGGAAAGAAACCAATAAAATAGTGGAAATGGATTGGGGAAGAGAGGAAGAGCGGGAAAAAAGGAGAATTATTGAAGGAAACAGTTCAAATAATGCCATGTCTATCTATGATGATATCACTACCAATCTCACTAACGTGTACAGGGAGCAGGGAAGTGGGGTGGGATCTGGAGGGAAACACACCAAGTGCTGTGGATGTGCACGTTTGTGTCACTTTGAACCTCACTATGATGTATAGTTACAATGCACCAATAAAAATATATTTAAAAAAAACTTGGTTGAACTATACTACAGAGGGTTGAAATGATTGCCATACTTTGAATTTGCAGCAATCACAGTGATTCTTTGGGATTCTCCTGGGTCCTTTCCTTGGGTGCAGGCTCTAATTTGGGGGCGGGGAGGTGCCTCTCTTGTGGCGCTGGCTGGAGCATAGATGTGGGGATTGTCATGAGCTTCCTGGCACCAGGTTAGCCCAGTAGCATCTGCAGAGCAACGCTGCCATCTGCTGTGGGCACCTTCGAAGCAACTGAGGAAAAAAATCTGCCAAATACAGTGGGGCGCCTTTGTTCTTCAAAACACAAGTCAAACTGCAATTAATCAACATTTATTAAAATTAATTCTAACACGTTCATTAACTTTTAAGGGAATTACAAGGCACAAGGCATTACTGAATGTCTACATGAAGTGTTCTCTCCAGGAGAGAGAACAGTACATTAATAGGATGGGAGGTGCTGAATCTGGGGGCCTCAGATGCTGTAGAAGCACTTACACTGCTGTTTAGTCAGCGTTTTCATTTAGTCAGCTTTTTCATCGCTGTGACCAAAATACCTGATAAGCCCAACTTAGAGGAAGAAAGGTTTATTGGCTCACAGTTTTAGAGGTTTCAGAAGTCAGTCCACAGTTGACTGGCTCCAAGGCAGAGACCTCAGAGGCATGTTGTTCAGGGCATGGCAGAGGAGGAAAAGATGCTCTCACTTCATGGTACCCAGGAAGCAAGGAGATTATAGATAGATGATAGATAGATAGATAGATAGATAGATGATAGATAGATAGATAGATAGATAGACAGACAGACAGATAGATAGATGAGAGACGGGGCTGGGGACAGGTACAGTCCCAAGGCCATGCCCCCAGTGACCTCTTCCTCCAGCCATGACTCACCTCCAAACCTGGCTATATTTCCTAACACATGAGATTTTATGAGGAATATTTTATATCCAAATCATAACAGTTGTTTATACACAAAATTCTTTTTTTTTTTTTTTTTGCGGTACCGGGGATTGAACGCAGGGGCGTTCTACCTCCGCGCTACGCCCCCGGCCCTATTTTTTATACTTTATTTTGAAACCAGGTCTCACGAAGTTGCGGAGGCCTCACTAAGTAGAGAGAGAGAGAGAGACAGGGAAAGAGAGAGAGAGAACGCTCGCGCGTGCAAGCTGAGGCTGGCCGCGAACCTGGATCCTCCGGTCTCCGCCTCCCAAAGTACTGAGATTACAAGCGTGCGCCACCACGCCCGGCATACACAAAATTCTTAATCCACCCTTTAGCGAGGCCTTCAGAAACCCTACAATGAACACTTGCACATTATCCATCAGATGTGTTATCCCACCACAGTCCACATATACGTGCTACCTCAGCCTTTCCCAGCAATGACTTTCTTTTTTTTTTTTTTTTGCGGTACTGGGGATTAAACCCAGGGGTGTTCTACCCCCGCGCTACGCCCCCGGCCCTATTTTTTATGCTTTATTTTGAAACTGGGTCTCACGAAGTTGCGGAGGGCCTCACTAGGTAGAGAGAGACAGAGAGAGAGAGGGAGAGAGAGTGAGAGAGAGAGCTGAGGCTGGCCGAGAACCCGGATCCTCTGGTCTCCGCCTCCCAAAGTACTGGGATTAAAAGCGTGCGCCACCACGCCCGGCTCCCAGCAATGACTTTCTAACCAAGGCTCATCGTTTAGGGAATCTGAGATGTTGTTTAAGAATGTCCTCAGAGCCGGGCGTGGTGGCGCACGCTTGTAATCCCAGTACTTTGGGAGGCGGAGACCGGAGGATCCGAGTTTGCGGCCAACCTCAGCGCGCATGCGCGGGCGTGCGCGCGCGTGATTTATCTCTCTCTTCTCTCCTCTCTCCTCTCTCTCTCCCTGTCTCTCTCTCTCTCTACCTAGTGAGGCCCT
>PVJS01000958.1:0-109480 GCA_004027185.1 Glis glis
GCTGGCCGCGAACCCGGATCCTCCGGTCTCCACCTCCCAAAGTACTGGGATTACAAGTGTGCGCCACCACGCCCGGCTGACTGTCTCTTTTTAGGAAGATGTCTATCCTTGGTCCACTCACACTAGAAGCCAGGTGGGTGGTCTGCCATGATTGGTCAGGCATGGGCCACATTCCCAATCCTGTGGCTAGCTACATGGAGTCTTCAGATTGGCAGGCCATCAGGATTATGCCCAGTGAGCAGAGGATGTATCCTCCAAGGAAGGACTGTGGGCACTGAGAAAACAAAAGCTATTTGTCCGCTACAACATATCTAATCAGGTGGTCAAGGTGAAATGTTTATATTTATTTGATCTTTGGCAAAACCTATATCCATAATAATGGCCAACAAATTAATAGTTTAATAATTAGGACTTGGAGATGTTGAGCCCATGGGTTCTTATTATAGTATTATACTATTTGACTAACTACATATATAGAAATAGGCCATACTTGGACCAATAAAACAAGTGCAAAAAAAGCCAAGGATCATGAACAGTCCAAACCCGAGTACATAAGGTTCAAATGATAAAATTAAATTAAAAAGTTTAAGTAAATAGTCATTA
Organism: Glis glis; assembly: GCA_004027185.1. Taxonomy (NCBI): domain Eukaryota; kingdom Metazoa; phylum Chordata; class Mammalia; order Rodentia; family Gliridae; genus Glis; species Glis glis. The sequence continues at coordinate 604 of PVJS01000958.1, forward strand.
TTCTTAGATACAACACTGAGGCACATGTGTTGTAAGAGTGGATATGTGTCTGAAAAATGAGAGCATTTTAGCCAGGAGGAGAAAATGAATGGTGGGTAGTAGCTGACAAATATTGTGGCAGGATATCACTAAGGGTTCTTCACCAGGAAAACTGATCCTTTACAGGAAAACTTGGAGCTTGCTGAATCGGCCTCTCTTTCAATGCCCTTATGTCCCATAGTCCCAGGCCTAGGCATACTCTGTCACCATGCTTGCACTCTCCAAGTCTCTCTATGCAGCTGTTCAGTAGAAGGCTCTCCATGAGGAGTGGCATGTATATTAGTGCCTGTTAATTCAGTGTCTTACCTCTCATAAAGGGCTTTGAATCATCCACCTTATTAGAGACTACATGTTTATACCTCCTTAAATTAAATGTAAAAATGTTCACAAAATTAAGGTAGAGGTATTTCTTCAAATATAAATTGTTTTCTTTCTTTCTTTCTTTCTTTCTTTCTTTCTTTCTTTCTTTCTATTTTGTGTGGGGGGATATTGGGGATTGAACCCAGGGACATTCTACCTGAGCTAAACCCCCAGCCCTATTTTTAATATTTTATTTTGAAATAGGGTCTCACTAAGTTGCAGAGAGCCTCACTAAGTAGTTGAGGATGATCATGAACCTATGATCCTCCTGTCTCAGCCTCCCAAGTACTGAGATTACAGGCATCCTTCACCACACCTGGCTTAAATTATTTTGCTAGTATCGTAAAAATTGTAAAAGGCACATGGATGTATACATGCATGCAAGGCTAGGTTGACCTTTTTCTTTCAGTGCTGGGGATCAAACCCAGGATCTTGCACATGCTAGGTGAGTGCTCTAATAATGAACTACAACCCTAGCCCCCTAGATTTACCATGTAGCATAGATGGGATTGACAAAAAATATAGCAGCTCCCTAATTCATCTAGTATAGACATTAATAGAAATATGCAAAAAAAAATTTTTCTCCGTACTAGGTATTGAACCCAGGGGCAGTCTACTTCTGAGCTATACCTCCAGCCTTTTTATTATTATTTTTTTTTATTTTGAAACAGGGTCTCGCGAAGTTGCTGAAGGACTAAGTTCCTTGAACCCGAGATCCTTCTGTCTCAGCCTCCCAAGTGCTGGGATTACAACCGTGTGCCACTGTACCCAGCTTAAAGGTTTCAAATTAGAAGATTCATTCCCCAACTCTTTATTTTGTTTAATATAAACATGCTGTGTAGTAACTCTTACAAATATGCCTTGCCGTATTTTTGCTGTTATAATGATAATCTAATGGGAATGTATTCTGATGCTGAACAAGAGTAGAGCTGTCATTACTCCTGGTTTTTGCTCTTCGTGACAGCATGTGGAGGTCAGCATCTATTGGTAACTGAGGGACATTTGAAGACCTTTGAGTCTCCTTCTCTTAAATTCTATTCTAGTGCCTAAAATCACCAGCAAACAATTTTTACTTTTATTTTTTATTATTTTTTGAATGATTAATTATAATAAAAATTCTACCCAGTGCCTAGAAGCAAACAATCTTATAAAAAGATGATTTGAAATGCCACAGACACCTAATTTTAAGAATAAAAATCTAAACCAGTTTCTGAGAGCAAGAGCAGAGTACTGAAATGTCAAATCAAGGATAACATAAAAACTGTTGTTATATGAACAAAGCTTTTGTACTTTCTGAATTCCTTGGAGAATAGCACAGCTTACTATGTTGCATTGCTGGCTGGGTCAGCCCGGGATATAAGACCAGAATGGTGAAAGTCTTATACCTGCCTCAGGATACTAGAAAATTAAAAAAAAAAGACTTTCCTTGATGAGAATGTGTTAAATTATTCCCATCTTCCCTATGTAGAAAAGACATGACCTGACTTCAGATGGCAATGATTTGTGTTGATTGATTATAAAAAAGGGAAAGGGTGTGTAGTATTTTCTTATCGACTTACACATGTGGATAAGCTCATTTGGATGTGTCATTAGGAAACTGATCATAGCATCCTGAGACCCATAGCTGTTGTGAGCGAGTAACCCTCTTGTCCATAAGTCTGCCCTTGGTTTTCTCCTCTGCTTCTTTCTTGACAATTATTTGCTAAGTATTGCATTCAGAGCTGGGTGACAGGAACGTGCCTGAGATATCAGGCAACTCTATAACCTTGTCCCAGCCTCATGACTGCTAAAGAGCTCTTGTTGAACTTGTCTCTTCCAAAGGAAAAAAAAAAGCATTTAGAACTGATATGTATACCCAGAACTCATATCAAAGCTGACACATCAGATACACATTCAAACTGCTATGTTGGGCTGTGATAATAATTATTCTGACTGTTGGTATCATTGTGTTCACACTATTACCCAGAAAAATTGCACCTTGAGATTGTTGTGATCATTCTGATTTCAATCTATTCATGTCTAGAGCATAGAAAGATACCAAAATAACTTCAAAATATTTCCTCGGTAGAAGATACAATATCAGGCACATCTCTGAAGCGAGATTGAAGTAAAGCATAATTTAGTGACCCAGGAGAACAGAACCCGAGGGTAAACTTGTATTTTAATTTTTACCAGTAAGCTTTTGAGGAAGTTATTTAATTTCTGTGTTTCCATGTCCATTAGTATTAAGAGCAAAAACATAGACAAAAGGCAATATGTCAAGTATCAGCTTCATTTCCCTAAAAAGATATTACAAAAGACTGAAGCCCCTCTATGCCTGTTCTTATATTCTATTAGTATAACGATGTGTTTATTCTATTGTTTGTGTAAGAAAAACATCAAAATGTCCATATTAAAGATATTGTTGGAGGAATACTTGAGGAATTATTTTGAAATTTTAACATGGAAAAATCAGGATTTTGGATGCAATGATAGAGTTCATCTAACTCAGTGGTTTTCAAAGTGTGGTCCCTAGTCCAACCACACAACATCGCTTGGGAACATATTAACCATACTGACTCCCCAGCCTGGCCTCAGACTCAGTGAGGCAGAAGCTGGAGGTGAAGTCTAGCTTTAGAAAGCCCTCCTGGTGGTTGTGATGTCTACTGGAATTTGAAAGCCACTGACCTAATTTAAGTCACTCTTGACAGATGAAGAAACTAAGGCGCAGATAGGCCACCAGATTCATTATTGGGACTTGAGGCAAAATTAGGAGGGAAGTCTCTTTAGTACAATTTTTGTACCTAGGTACTTACTCAAATTGTTAACTTGAGTAATGAATTAAGTAATACTTTTCTTTAAAGACTAGCAGTGAGGACTTAAGGTGTGATAAATTTGCAGGTTAGAATTAAAGAGGCAGAACCACACTAATTTCAGGATCATGTGTTTCTGGAGAATTTCAGCTTGGATCATTTTTAGACAACTATATGGACCCTTATAGGCTTTACATCGCAACTTCAGAGTACTTATACAATTAATTTGAAGTTGTTGTAATTCATGACTGTAAAATTACTATATTTTTTCTACTTTCCAAGCTTCATTTTAAATTGTTTGAAATTTTTAAAAATAGTTCATATCATTTATGTTTTTTAATAAACAGTATGCATCATGCCTCCCAGCACTTGAAAACTGGTTTAGAAGATTTCTACAATATATATTGAGATGATAGATTTATTTTATTGATTATTCACATTTCAAAATGTTTTAATATTGTTTATTAAATTTTATTGTGTTTCTTTCAAAAATGTTAAAACTATACTTTTAATATTGGAACTGTAAGATACTGATAATGTGCCTTATTATTATTTTACTACTTTATTATTTTTCTAATTAGAAGTTGTTGAAAAATAAACCCATCACTAGGCGATCTTGAGATAATGATCTCTTTGAATGAAACTACTGTTTAATTTATTGTTTTTTTATGGAGAACATAAGGCATTCATATTCTATGGTTCTAAAAAGCATATGTGACAAGATTCATGGAATATATCTGTATTTCTCTCCTACTAAGATCTGAGCTCACTTAGAGCCAGGACCTTGGATATATCACCAAACTTCTCTATAACTTGGTTTTCTCATCTGTGGAATGAGAATGTTAATATTTACCACAACGAATTATCACAATAAATGAAAAGAACCCACCTATTGAGTCTAGCAATTAGCCTCCTTTACAAATGGTTGTGATGTAATGGTGTCAGCAGTTAAATATTCACTAATGTTTAGCTATATAATTTATATGCTTTTATATTATCTCATCAAAAAACTATGTAATATGTCTTATGCATTCCTTACATGTGTGAATGTGTGTGTGTGTATGTGTGTGTGTGTGTGTTTGTGTGTTTTGTACCATCAACTATTGTACCAGCTATGTCCACAGCCCAGTTGTGCTAGGACAGTAGGAGAGGTTGCTGAAAGGCCAACAAAGACACCCAGAGATGGAATGTGAGACATAGGTTTGTTGAAAAATGCTTACAGGGAAAATCCAGTGGTGATGGGCTGGATAACTGCACCTTTGTTTCAAATAATGCCTGTGGTGCTTCACCAAAAAAATATCACCTCTATCCTCCATAACACTTGACCCAGTGGTGACTGGGAGGATGAGCACTTCCCTCTCATGGTGCTTTATTCCACACCAGTTACCACAGGGAGGGAACTGTTTTAGGTTAAGCTACTAGGTTACAGAGTCAATGGTAACACTAGCTTAGCTCGCTTTGTCCCATTGTATGACTATATCCCAAGGAACCTGGCATGCTTGCAAGAAGCAGCTTTCTACAGATGGCATGAACTTACCCTAATTCCCAGCATACATGATAGAAAGCCAGTGTCCTTTAAGATGAGACTTATCTAAATATTTTGGCCCAGACTCACTCTCATTGTTGCCTTAACTTGCCTGGCGTCATGAGACTGGAGAGGGCCGCTGCAGGGACATGGTGTTTTACTGTCTTTTCTCCAAACATGACTCAACTATCCCAGCATCCTCTTTGAATCGAGGACATTTCTCATCCTTGTGATTCTATATATGTTCATCAATACTTCTTACATGTTTTTTCAATCTACTGAAAATGTAATGTATTCATTTATAAAGGGTAACTCTTAGAATTTATAGACAATTGGCTTATTGGACATTAAATCGAGGAAGTATACTAATTGCTGTCTACAATTATGGAATCACAATAATTTACAAGAGAAACTGTTGAGTTTTTAGGCATTGCCTTGGAATATCAGAACACATATCACCCTGTGAAGGTAGCTACTAAAAAACCCTTAAGGCTGTTGGGGATACATATTGACAGTCCTTGAAAGGAAAGAGTTATGGGTTATGATATTTGAGTTTGTTATACTGAGGAGCCAGTGTGATTGTAGGATAATAGGAAGGAAAAGGAGGCATGTAAGTATATAGTACTCAGCATGTTCAATAACTATTCCACTTTTAAAAATGTGTAAGTTCACATATTTTTAAGAAGAGAAATTATATCCAAATGGTTAGTTCAAATATAGTCTTTAGTCTTTGAGATATATATGGATTTGTTCTGAAAATTATTTTGGATTTTGTTAGTTGTAAATATAAATTATATATAAAAAGATTACTCATGAGTGGCAACAAGTATTTGGTTAACAAATACAATCAATATGCATTCATATTTGTAAATATCTAGGTAATGGGTGACATTGGCCAATAGTTACTGGATTTTAAACTTTTCTTCAGGATGTCTAAATTCGAGAAAGGGCTGGTGTTAATGTTAATGTTATTATATTATATCAAGTACAAGTTCTGGAAATAATCTACTGTGGTTTGTTTGAATTCTAGCTTTCACAGTTCATTGTCTATGTAAACTGGGAAATCTTTTAACCACTCTAATTCCCCCCTTTTTTTGGTGGTACTGGGGATCAAACCCAGGGGTGCTCTACCTCCGAATTGTACCCCCCAGACCTTTATATTTTTGTTTTTGAAACAGGGTACTAGGTTGCTGAGGGTCTTGCTAAATTGCTACGGTTGGCCTCAAACCTGCCATCCTCCTGTCTCAGCCTCCCAAGTACTGGGATTACAAGTGTGTGTCACCACACCTGGCTCTAATCCCATTTTCAAATCTAGAAATTGGGATTACTAAAGTCCCCAACCTATTGAGTTTTAGAAGATGTAATTGAAATAGCTCATTTGCCAGGTTTAGTACATTCTTGGCAAAATGTAGCAATTCTGTCTGTGTTTATCACTAACAATAATATTATTAATAATAGAACATTATTATTTTTTTTAATTGTTGAATATTTTAATATATTTGAAAACAAAGTTTAGTTAATATACTTTAGGGAAAGAAGGGAAGCATATATATGATCTATAACTATGGATATAATTAATAATTTATATTTGCATTTTTTTGTTAATGTGCTTTTATTGGTGCATTATAGTCTCACATCATAATGTAAATCATGTTGACAGTGGCATACATGCACTCAGCATTTCCCCCCTTCCCAATACAGAGTACTGAGGTTGACGTTGGTATATTCACATATGTACACATAGTCCATGGTAGAATTTCCATTAATGAACCTCAGTCTTCCCCCTCCTCTTCCCTTAGTCCACCTCCCTGGCTCCACTGAGGTTTCTCTTCCATTATCTGGAGTCCCTCTGGTATCCCTATACTCCATAGCTTGCGCATATTAGAGAAAGCATATGTCCCTTTACTTTCTGTGACTGGCTAATCTCACTTAACATAATGTTCTCCAGGTCCTTCCATTTTCTTGCATTATTAATTATATATCTCAAATGAAGACTTCTACTATTTAAAATGTTAGATATCAAAAACCAATTTCAAAACTGGGCATGGTGGCACATGCCTGTAATCCTAGTATTTGGGAGGCTGAGACAGGAGGATCACAGGTTCAAGGATAACCTCAGAAAGTAGTGAGACTCTTATCAACCTAGTGAGACCCTGCTTCAAAATAGAAATAAAATAGGGCTGGGGGTGTAGCTCAGAGGTAGAATGCCCCTGGGTTCAATCCCCACAACCCCCCTCAAAAAAAAACAATTTCGGTACTATGAAATCTCTAGAAATAACTAAATCTTTTGCCCCATTTTTTTAGCTCATGTAGAATGGACCTACATACATGTATTTATTTACCTCACAAGTATTCAATAGAAATAAATAATAGGTTATTTTTCTGTATTCTACCTTGCAAAAATGTTACCAAGTGCTACTATTATATATCTGAAAATTACCATTTGTTAGAGAATTGTTCTGAAGAGTTATAGGCAACTTGTTCCATGAAGACGCTAAGTCATGATGACTGTTATAGAGTTAAATTAGTACACTTATACATAATCACTTAAAATTTTGAAACAATACCATTTGGGAAAAAAGTCTTAGCATTCAGTATTCTACATGATGGAGAGTAGAAATATACTGTTATTTCATGAATTTTTACAAACCCAAAGGATGTAGTTCAGATTACCCAAAAACAATTTTATGCTAAAGATAAACATATCTCTGTTGATCCAGAAGGATGATCTCGATTTCCCATTTCTTAGCTAAGGAGGATTAACATAATTAAGATGAATATCCTTTCCGGAACATTCCTCCATGGTAGATATGTCTAAAGCTTTATGAAATATCATGAGATAGACAGGCAACTGTTTTATTTTTCCTGAGGTTATGAGGGGTGGAGATAGAAAGGAGATTTGAAAGCAATCATCATTTATAAAATTTCCTTTAAGTGGAGAAAGAGTTGGAAGAATATTATTTAGGCCTTCCCAAAGGCTGTAACTCCATAGTCAAAGCCAGTAGTTCCCATACTTTGCTACACAATAAAGTTACATGGATTTAAAAAAAAAATCCCAACATGCAGGTTGCATCCCAAGACCAATATCAAAATACTCATGGTGGGAACCACACATCAGTATAATTTAAAGATCTGTTTGATTCTAATGTGTTCTAAACGTGAGAATCATTGCTATAAGTATGAGCCTAGAGACCTCAGCCCTAGACTCAGGTCTCTTTTATCAAATTGAAACTGAAGATTTTTACATTAAAGCAGTTATTTAGGTGAAATAATTTAGGGTTGGCTCCTTTCCATGAAGTTTGGCTTTTCAAGAAGTAATGCCCAAGTAAAGTAGGAAATAAAATAAAATAAAAAAATACTAGCATTTGGCCAGATTTCAAATTTTGTGAGCAACATGATCAGGGTTAATAAAGAAGACATGGGAGCCGGGCGTGGTGGCACATGCTTGTAATCCCAGTACTTGGGAGGCGGAGACCGGAGGATCCGGGTTCGTGACCAGTCTCAGCTACTTACGGAGCCCCCCCCCCCGCAATTTCATGAGACCCGGTTTCAGTAAAGGATAAAAAATAGGGCTGGGGGTGTAGCTCGGAGGTAGAACGCCCCTAGGTTCAACCCCCGGTACCGAAAAAAAAATAAAAATAAAAAAAAATAAAGAAGACATGGATGCTAGCAGTTATGGGACTAGCAAGAGAACCGCAGTGAGTGTGTTTAGCGTGCTCCTGAGGAAAGTAGGTATAAACAATAGTCATTTAAAATAGTTAATGAATGTTAAGCAATGGAAGCTGCTTTGTTTTGAAATGTAAACAAGAAAGGTTCTTGTGTTTGGATTTCCATGAAAAATATAGTTTTTATTTTCTATTCCAGGCTTCCTTAAGGTTTTTGACAAATAGTTCTCAATCTAATGATGGCGTGAGAAAGTGATAGCTGCCGTAGGTGTTTTGATCATTTGTACTTCTACTTATTTTTAAAGACTGATAATTTAGAAATGTGCCTTTGTGGGCCAGGGATGTAACTCAGTGGTAGAGCACTTGCCTAGCATACCAGAGGCCCTGGATTTAATCCCCAGCACCACAAAACAAATAAAACCCAGAAACACTTCTTCACAGTGCCATCAAAACCATGTGAGGTACAAATGGAAAGTGCACTTTTCTTAAGATGATCTTTGAGCCAGGAATGGCACATACCTGTAATCCCAGTACTTGGGAGGCTGAGACAGGAAGATCGTAGGTTTGAGGCGAGCCTCAGCAATTTAGTGAGACTCTCAGCAACTTAGCGTGACACTGTTTCAAAATACAATACAATAAAATAAAATAGGGCTGGGCGTGTAGCTCAGAGGTAGAATATCCCTGTGTTCAATCTCCAGTACCAAAAAGAAAACAGAAGAAGAAAAAAAAAGTTATCACTATGTTACTTGATTACATAATTATTTTTATTTATTTTAAAAAGCAAGGCAAGGCCAGGTGAAGTGGCGCATGCCTATAATCCCAGTACTTGGGAGGCTAAGACAGGAGGATCACAGGTTCGAGGCCAGCTACAGAAAATTATCAAGACCTTGTTTTAAAATAAAATTAGGGCTGGCAGTGTACCTCAGAGGTAGAACGCAGCTGGGATTAATCCCTACTACTACATACATATACAAAAGTCAAACTTCCCTTCTTTTTCATCCTTAGGATCCCTACAAATAAATCAGCATGTATTTTCCCTGAGAAACAGGTAAGACATTAAATGTTTTTTGGGGGGTTGTTTGTTTTGTATTTTTGCTGTGCTGGGGATCAAAACCAGGGCCTTGTGTGTGCTAGGCAAGTGCTCAAACTCTGAGCTATACCCTAGATACTAGAAGTTTAAAAAATAAATTATTTCGAACAAATCTCTACTACTATATTACAAATAAAAAAATGTTTTAAATTTACCATCAAAACCTTCATAAATAAGTTGCAAATTATGCCAAATAAAGTAGGAGCTTATCATTGGAATTCTACAATATAAAAATCATGACAATATTTGGTTTCAAATTCTTGAGGAAATGCAGAGGAATCCAACTGTGGGGAGTTAAAAGACAACATTTAAGCTTTTCACAATATTTCAAATGTGGATTTTTCCCAGCACTAATTAGCCTAGATAGAATTATAAATTCAGTAACTCCTGCTATTCAACTAGAAGTTGATAAGCTCCCATTTTAAAGCATTCATGTAGGGGTAGAACAGATAACTTTCTTAACTTATTTTTTTTTTCTTAGATGAAGCTCTTTTCCTAGTTATTCAAATAGATTTTATGATGAACTTTCCATGAAGGCAAGATATTAGTTTTCCTACTGGTGACACAATGTGGAATGCATATCAAGATAAAGTGGAGAAAGATTGTCTTTTTCTATAATTTTCATGATTCTGCCTACAGCTATTTAGAAAATAGGAAAGAAATGAGTTTTGTAACCTATGAAGTTTTCAAAAGGCAAGTTGTTGCTATATTTCTTGAAAATTAACTTCCAATAGGTCATGGTAGTGAAATGAAAGGGTATTTGGGCAAAAGGGGAAATTAAGTTATAAAAAATAATAATAGAGTATGTCTCTTTCTTTGACTTTTATTTCTTCACTACTAAATGGCACTGAGTTTTCAGACACAGTTAAATTAATGTCTTGTCCACACTACCTGTGGCATTGGACTGCATTATGATTACAAATGCTCACAAACACCCCATTTAATTAACATAATTCATGTGTGTACATGTTTGTGTGTGTGTGCATTGCACCAACTCTTACCTCATTTGGATTCTTCTAATTTCATTTTTGCTTCAACAACTAAATGGCTTTGTATCTCTATTCTGAGTGATTCTAAAATTTTGTTACATCTTTAATTCTATGATATCCTACTTATATCCTGTGCCCTACTAATAGGCAACTTCAGGGAAGTATCTAGACTAAAAAAAATCTACTGTCAATGTCTTGGGGAGAAAGAAACTAGCTAGGAAAAGTTTTCTTGTATACTGTGAAGACATGTTCATTACTGCGCCTGCCTTGGCTGCCCGTATTCATATCACTGAGGACAGACCCTCGTGGACCAAGAAAAAGGCACAACCTACAATTTCAAGTGTCCTGTTGAGTCTTTGGTGCCTTTGTTTCAGTCAACAGGAGAAAAGTGAATGAATGCTTTGCTATATTATCAGAAGTATGCTAGGGTCTCTTTCTCTCTTTCTCTCTCTCTTTGTTTTGTTGAAAGCAGCACTTTGAAGCGGTACTTCTAGCCACCTTTGGTGATGAAACAGGTTAAAATGTTAGACAGGTTTCCTCATTTTCAGTGAGTGACCAAGTCTTCATAAGAAGCAAAGTGTGTCTTACTCCAATGCTTGTGCTGTTATATTTAAGAAACTTGGTTTACATCTGTGCCTTAAGGCGAGGCCTAAGTAAGTTCTTTTCTTCCTGGAACCTACACTTAGCTCTGGAAATGAGGGTATTCAGGTATTTAGCTATCTTCTTTTACTAGTTTTCTAAAAGTTGTTTTCAGGGTTCTCTACATCCTCTATCATTTGTTCTTCCATAATTATAGTGCTCTGAGGCCTAGAAAAATGTGGCACCTTTAGGTTGTCAGTGAATCTTTTTGAATGTTTAAAATGAAAGGTGTCAGCTGGGAGTGGTGGCACATGCCTGTAATCCTGGTACTTGGGAGGCTAAGACAGGAGGATCACAGGTTCTAGGCCAGCCTCAGCAATTTAGTGATACCCTCAGCAACTTAGTAAGACCATGTTTCAAAGTAAAAAAAAAGGGGGGGGCTCAGGGTTTAGCTTAGATGTAAAATATCCCTGATTCAATTTCCAGTACCAAAAGATAAAAAAAGAAAAGAAAAGTATCCTCCTTGGCTAGGTTTCTACCTTTTTCACTTAACAAATATTGAGGGATCTTAGTTACAGAGCTTAATTATTAAAGTAACAGTAGCCAGGTGGATTCCTAAGAGTTTTCTATATATTTATTTAATTCTAAGAGCAACCATATGAAACAGGTAGGACTTATCATTACCATTTTGCAAAGGGAAAACAAAAGAGACAAAATGTGATTATATAACCAGTCCATGGTCACACTACCAGTAATTGGTGTACCTGGATTTTGAAAGCAAAGACAAAGGCATTTCCTTCCCTCTTTACAAGCATTATTAATTTTTTCCTGCAGCCAAGTTCAAGTATTGGTAGGTATCTATCTTGCTCAAACTTGTTATCCTCTGGCTGAGGATAGAAAAGACTTGTAATATCTTGTATTCCCATGAAGGTAATAATTTCATACATGAACCTATTTTGAACTAGGAACAGAGACTACCCTCATCTTTTTCAAGCAGATTTTGTAAAATTAAATTGAAAAGAAATGTTGCTAACTGGATAACCAAAAGTAAGAGGTTTTAGAAGCAGAATTGTAGACTCACGAAATAGTAAAAAGCAAATCAAGACATGATATTTCATATATTATAAGAACTTGCAGCCAGGTGTGGTAGCACATGCTTGTAATCCCAGTACTTGGGAGGTGGAGACAGGAAGATCACAGGTTCGAGGACAGCCTCGACAACGTAGCGAGACTCTCAGCAACCTAGTGAGACCCTATTTCAAACTAAAAATAAAATAGGGCTGGGGGTGTGGCTCAGAGGTAGAACTCCCCTGGGTTCAATCCCCAGTACCAAAAAAACAGAATTTGCATAGATCTATACATGATAGCAGATATAATTATGTAATCAATGATGCAGAAACTACCAAGTAAGTCAAAGAATTTATCTCAATAGTTTTAACTATACTTTTAATCTCAATAGCATTTATGAATTTATTTATTCAGTCATGATAGTTCTTAAGTGGTTAGTTTTAAAGCATTGTTATTTTTATATATGCATACACATTTCTACCTAAAATATATTAAATCCAAAGAGCAGTTGTGCACTCTATTTTAAATTGAGTGAGCCATTTGAAAATCCCAAAAGTAGTGTCACAAAACAAGTCTTAAAAAATGCCAGTCTTCCTATATAATTTTTAAATCATCTAAGATTTGGTGAGAAGTGTCAGAAAAAGCCTGCCATGCTTGAGTCAGATGTGAATATTTACAATGAAGTTATAATCTCTAAAATTATACAGAGCCTAAAAGCAATATTGACCCAACCTCCGTCATGTTGTTTCAACTCTAAATGTTCTGCTCTAGTCCTATGGCTGACATTTCAAGATGAGCAAACCATCAATAATACCCTTACCTAACACTCTCCACACACTGCTAAACCAAACAAGCATAATTAGATATGCGGCGTATAAACAAGATTTAAATAGAGAAATCAAAATTTACTATACCCCAGAGCACTACCAAACAAGCAACCATAATCTATTCATGCAGAAGTTACAGTTGTTAAATTCAGGGAGCTTCCACTGGTGCTAAATAACACCCAGCTCCTGTAAGTGAGGGGCCAACACACAGGATTTGTGATGGCCGAGAAACTCCAGGTGGGCCGTGAGAGCAGATAAACAGTATGCAGTTTGGAAAGTAGAGGACATGAGTTGGAGTTTACGGGACTGAGAGACCTGGCACGTCACATGCTGCAAGATCACTGGAAGCTACAGTGGCTAAAAAGAAACACCTTCAGCTTGAGCTTGTGCTGGACTTGGAAGGTGTTGAAGAGAAAGCAAAGCAGAGCTGCAGGGGAATTCTTGGCCTACCTAGTACTCAAGGCACGAAGCTTGAAAAGTCACAAAGAAATTAGACAATGCCAACCTAAATCCCAATGAAAGATACCAACGTAATGCACAAGAAAGCATCAGTATCTTTCCCGAGATGCGTGTATTGGAACTGATGAGGCTAAACAGACACATATGAGCACAGGCGATTGACAAAAAGATTACATCTTCTTTTGAAAGAGATAGTCATCCTGTCATTTTAAATTTACTTTATATTATTTAAAGCTCATCTGTTTAGTTTCATGTATTCTTCATAAAGTCACTGTAGGAAAACAAAAAACAAAAGGAAAAGGAAGGCAGATATCTCCAATCTGATAGATGAGGAAGTTGCTTTGCATGGAACTAATTTGCTCCGCCAGTATCAGGGAATCAGTAAATGGTGGAAGTAGGACCGATACTACTAGTATTCAGACTTTTTAACTTTTTCCTCTCTGTGGGTTGTTCTTATCCAAAGTGTGATCATTCTTTTTTGACAATAAATTTATATGGATTCACATACAATGATAGTTACAATAGTCAAAACCAAGGTACTACCAAGTAAGTAAAAAATATTATACTTAAACTGTATTTATTTAACATCAAAGTCAACTACATAATCATTCATTTAGTAAAAATTATTGATTATGTATGTACTATGTGCAAAGCTGTTTAATCAGCCTATATTCAGTGCTGGGTGGTACACAAAACTGAAGTCTCCTCATAATAACTCTGTGGCCATAACTCATGCAGAAAGCATCTTTGCATCATTATAATGGGAAGCTAAATGCTAATATACAAAAGAAAATAAGAAAAACAGTGATATATTTACTGATGAACGATGACAGAAGCAGCATGAAATACATGTCTCTAGTGGCATATTTTGGTTGTTACCATTAGCACACTGAGTGTGTAAAGGCCGTAGATGTAAACCCTATTGGCCTTCTTCCTTCCCAAACACACTACTGAGACATACATCAGGGTTTGCTGCTGGTGTGAGAGCAAGGAATAGAGACTGAGAATTATAGGAGCAAGTGGTTGTGTTTAGTCTATTTAACTTAGTATACATAAATAAATTGAGCCCGGAGTGGTGGCCCACAACTTTGATCCCAGTACTTGGGAGGCTGAGACAGGAAGGTCACAGGTATGAGGCCAGCCCCAGCAACTTAGGTAGGCCTTCTATAACTTAGGAAGACCCTGTTTCAAAATAAAAAATAAAATAAGACTAGGGGTGTAGCTCAGAGGTAGAATGCCCCTGGGTTACATCCCCAGTACCAATGAGTTAATTAATTAATTAATTAATTAAATTAATGAATGAAACATGTATACATAGGTATGCATTTAAAAATGTTAAACTGAAGAAACAGATAAATACTGAGTGTGGTGTTGCCTTTTGTTAAGGCTGTGCAGATGTCTTGCTAAAAGAGAGAAATAGCCACAAGGAAGAAGATGCATATTTAGTGTGACTATCTGGAAAAATGAGAATAAGAGATATAAAGGTGTTATCGCGATGGTCATATTTTAAATAATAAGTGATATTTTGAAATGAAGAATTTATAAACATATATCTTTCCCAATCAAAAAGTTTATGAGCATTTAATTGAATATGATGATGATGCTTTTACCCAATCAGAAATTGTGCCCCTTGATTGAGGAGGTCATCTGGATTTTGTTTTCGTATGAAACATTGATCTTTGTGATCTTGCAATCTGGAGCTTTAGATGCCTATTTCGCATCAATAAAGATGTAACAAAGTAATAATAATGGCATAGTGTAGCATCTGGGAATCCTCTACAATGATCCTTTCTCTTTCTGGAAGAGAAAGGCTCAGTTCTGGAGAATAGTGTTTATATAGTAAGTTAGAACCTACAGCTAGAGTGTGAGAGTCCCTGAGTTGGAAAATCTCATGACCAATCACTCAAGACACCCACAATAAGAGGATGCAAGGTACAAATTGCTATACCAGGCTTTGGAACATAAATATGAATTGGGAAAAATTATACTCCCTATCTATGTGGGCAAAATATTGACAGATAAAGAGAAAAATGTAAAATACTATATTAATAGAATTAGGTAATGAAAAATTTGACAAGGTGGCAGAATAAAGTTTTGTAGAAATTTTCTAACCTAACCACTGCTCCAAGAAACAGCAGTGAAAGATAATGTGTGTGTGTGTGTGTGTGTGTGTGTGTGTGTGTGTATGTGTGTGTGTGTGTGTGGTGTTGGCAACTGAACCCAGGGAAATTATACCTCCAAGCTACACCCCTAGCCCTTTTTATTTTTTGTTTTTGAAACAGGGTCTCCTTAGGTTGTTGAGAGTTTCACTATGTTGCTGAGACTGTCCTAGAACCTGCTATCCTCCTGTCTCAGCCTCCCAAGTATTGGGAGTACAGGCTGGTGCCACCAGGCCCAGCTGAAGATAAAATTTAAAACTGTATGTAATGGTTTGGATTTGGGGTGTACCCTTGACCTCATGGAAATGGTGTAGCAATATGGAAGCGGGGCTTGGTTGTAATCTCAGCAGTGGATAAATCCATTGTAATAGATTTATCTGGGTGATGGCCCTGGCCCTTAGGGTATAGCTGGAGAAGGTGGGTACCTGGGGCTGCAGCCTTAGGGATTGTATATGATTCCTCCTCTCCTTGTTGGCTCTCTCTTGCTTCCAGCCTCCATGATGTGAGAGCAAAGCCTTGTGTTCTCCCTCTCTCTATTCCCCGCTGCCATGCTCTGAAATCCATGGTTCCTGGCCTCACAGGGACTGAACTCAAAATCTCCAAACTGTGAGCTAATAAATCTCCCTTTCTCTAAGTTACATGGTCAGGTCTTTAGATTATAGCTGTGAAAATGTTGACTAAGACATCATATTTAGACAAAAGAAAATATGAACAACCATATTAACCTATAGATATAATTTTATACTGTACTGCAAACACAATGTTAACGAAACAATTATTTTTGTCTTCTGGCTTCTAGAGGTCTCTTCAAGTCATTAATGCAGATACATGGAAAGAGAAGAAAAATGACATTATGGAATCAGTTACAAATTGAGGAAGAATTGTGTATTTTCCTTAAGTTATACTTTTTCCATTCTATAGAATATTCCTAATGTAAGAATTATTTTAAAGGCCATTAAACGTTCTTGGTTTGAGATGTAGAAATAAAAGCCTTTGGCTTTGTAACTACTTGGAAGAATAAAATACATTTGCTTATTCCCCTCAGAACTCATAAAACAAGGAAGGGGGGAAGAACTTTGTATGCTGGAGGAGAAGCAAGTAGTTAAGTTCAGCAGGAACATGGGAAGGAGGGGAGACTGTGACTGTCACACCTAGGCAGGATCCCAATTGTAGATGCTATGTTACATAATCGAGTGAGAGTCTGATCAGTGAGGGGCCATCATAGCCTTTTAAGCTGGGTAATATCATGACTATATGTGCTAGAGAAATTGTTCAGAAAGTCAGACTTAAAAAAGAATTAGAGGCAGAAAAACAGGATTGGAGGAGGTTATATTATTCTAGGTAGGAGATGATGAAAACCTAATTTAGGGCAGTGGCTATAGGAATGGTGGTAGATTCAAGAGATACAGAAGAGCTAAAATCAACTGGATATAGTTGATGTTTGTTTATGGCCAGATGAGTGAAGTTGGACTCTTTCAATACTGATTGGAGAGATATAATTAATGGTGATTTCAAAAAAAATCGAGGCTGGGCATGTGGGTGCATGTCAAAATTACAAAGCCATTATTTAAAAATACACAAAGTTATAGCTAGGTGTAGGTGTTGTGGTGCACACCTGTAATCCCAGTACTTGGGAGGTTGAGACAGGAGGATCATAGGTTCAAGGTCAGCCTCAGCTACTTAGAAATACCCTGTTTCAAAATAGAATAGTAAAACAGGCTCAGGGTGTAGCTTGGAGGTAGAATGCCCCTAGGTCCAACCCCCATTTGGATATGATGTGTGTATACAAACTAATCGATGTCAATCACTATTTCGGGCAGGGGAAGGTGAGGAGGGAGAGGGCGTGGGCTGGGAACTGGAGGAAGGCTCACCAAGTTCTGTGTGCGTGTATGCCTCTATCACCCTGAAATTCATCAAGATGTATGATTACAATGCTTATTTTATACTCAATAAAAAATTGAGTAAAAAATAAGAATTAGGTTTGTGACAAAACTTTTTTTGTTTTTATTTCTCTTGGGAGTCCTAGGGATTGAACCCAAGGCCTCACACATATTAGGCATATTAAAATGTATTTGTAGTGAATTAGCTATTCAGAAATCACAAGTGTGTTTTAACTGCTTGTTAAATAGATAGAAATGCATGTAAACTATTTCTCAAAGAAATAATGAAAGCTAACATGTATTTGAGTACTTAATATAGTTGTAAATATTTTCTAAACATCACTACATTTAACAACTGTTAAAAGTAGGTACTATTTACATTTATTTTATGGATATCATTTTCCCTGTGCTTTATGTTGCAACAGGAATGAATTCTGCACTGTCTGGGCTTCATTCTTTCAAACTTGCTATCACCTACTGGTCAATACTGAATTTTCATGGTATAAGTGGTAAGTAGACTTAGAGACAGACCCACAAAGTTCTACTGTATTATATTTTTATTTAACTATAGAAGTACTAATATACATTGAATTTAAGAAATGGAATAAGGGCATTTTTCATCACAGAAGAAGAAAAAAATAATTTCCCTTCCTTGACCTAATTTTTATTTATTTATTATTTTTTAAAAAATGGAAATGGGTATTGAACCCAGATGCATTCTACCCCCAATCTACATCCCCAGCTCTTGTTTATTTTTTATTTTGAAACAGGGTCTCTCTCAGTAGCTAGAATTTCCCAAAGTTGCTGAGGCTAGCCTCGAACCTGTGATAGATCTTCCAGTCTCAGCCTCCCAAGTACTGGGATTATCGGTGTGTGCCACCATGCCTGGCTTTGACCTAGTTTTTAAATAGTCAAAATCACATTTCACATACCTCTGCATATTACTGTTCCTTAAACTAACAAACAAAGAAATCACTCTCACCATATCTGTGCCTCATCAAAGGACATATTGGTAAATAACCTTTCATGCCTTCTCTCATCATGTCCGATTTCCTCTACTTGCTTACACATTCTTTAATCTTGCCCAGATATTTGCAACCAGTGAAACCACCTATGCCTTTTCAGCATCTGAAAGACACCGCTATTTGCTCCCTCCTGGTCTTGTTTACTAATCAGCTCCTCCCACCTCCCTCATCTCCTGGCTCTTCTTCTCAGTCCCTGGGGGCATCCCTGCTGCCCCTGCCTATCATAGAAGCATCCATCCATGCTCTAAAATTAGTTTTCTCCCTTAACACCCGTTTCACTTGCACCTTACTGCACCTCATTCATTCTTCAGAGCACCTGATCTTCCTACTTTAAAAAAAACAATTTGAATTAATTTACACTTCAAGGATTTTAAAATATTTATAGAGTGTCTGCTGAGTGCCAGAAACTGCTAAGTCCCAAAGGATATAAAACAAAGAATTCCATTTGGCTTTTGCCCTCCAAGAACACTTGTTCTAGTGGAAGACACATACACACACATACACACATGCACAAATAATGTGACAGAACACGGTAAAATAATCACAGAAGCAGCAGTGTTAGCAAAGCACAGAGAAGAGAAGTAATTCTGGCTCCTTATATCAGTAAAAAATTGGAGGAAAGAACTTCTGAGTTGGGTCTTAAAGAGGAGGAATTCCCCTATTTAGAAGAGTATGAGGAGTTGTGAGATTGGAGAGCAAAGGTTTAGAAGCCTAGAAGTATATCCTATTGGTTTGATGCAGATATAAAGAGTCGTTAATTCATATTTTAGACACCATTGCCAGACCTTAGTTCCTTCATTTCTAACATAATCTTTTTCTGGTAAGAATTGCCAATAGCTTGTCAATACCACCCTGATTAAACTCTTGTTTCTCCTTACACGACTTTTGAGCTTTTCTAAAATTTATCTCTGCCTCTTATGTACAGTATTATTTGCTCCTCTTCAAAATGGGAAGGCTAATATTGTTTTGTGTTTGCTGGTTTTGTTTTGTCAATAGATCAGAAGAGATTTCATTACATCTTCTTCAGCTGTCTAACCACTGACCCTAACCTCACAGGTTCCTTTGCTAGGAAGGAAGCTACTGAAACAGCAATCATGACTCAGGCATTAGCCCACGTTCATTTCTCAGGTAAAGCTAAGCCTGTCTGTTTGTAGCGACAGGTTCCTGTTGTTTCTGCTGTGTTCCAGTGAATGCACCTGGAGCTCAGTGTGCAGTTCATGAAGCATCTAAGTGAAAACATGGAATTAAATAAGGCATGGCCTGCAGATCTCTGGTCTAGCAGATCCCTGAAAATACTCCTGCAAATGTCAGAACTGAAAGAAGGTGTGAGTGTCTCTCATTTGGAAAGAGTAAACTTTAGCCTTATATTTTGTCTGGTATTTAATGTAAACAGTGCATATCTCTAGCCTATTGACAGAGGAATATCAGGTTAAACTTAGAACTTTCTGTTGTGATTTGCTCTGTAATCTCGGCTATCATTGTAATAAGTGCTTTCAAATTCATGTCACATTTTAGAAGTGTTCTTGGGTTGTTTGCCTCAGTTCCGTAAGTTGTGAAATATTGTTAAAAATGACTTAGCTGTACGTGGTGGCACAGCCTGTAATCCCAGTAATTGGAGGCTGAGACAGGAGGATCGAAGTTTTAAGGCCAGCCTCAGCAACTTAGCAAGGCCCTCAGCAACTTAGTGAGACCCTGTTTCAAAATTAAAAATAAAATAGGGCCGGAGGTGTAGCTCAGAGGTAGAACATCCCTGGGTTCAATCCCTGGTACCAAAAAAAATTAAAAAATAAAAAAAGCATAGGATTTATATTAAGACGAGTTTTACATATATTGTTTAATTTTCATTCTTTATTTTTCTAACATATTTTGTCTAACCATTTTATTTTGTTTTGGTTATGTAGTGCAATGGTGAGATTTGAATAGTGGGTTTGTCCTTTGCTAAACTATAACCAACATTACTTAAAACAAATGTGCCCATTTCTTTCTCTGAGCATCCTCAAGTAAGATCTATGATTAACCACACTCTGAAAAACTTACTGCACTTACTTTAGTTATAGACAAATTTTTTTTTTGTTGTTCGGTACCGGGGATTGAACGCAGGGGCGTTCTACCTCCGTGCTACACCTCCGGTCCTATTTTTTATACTTTATTTTGAAACCGGGTCTCACGAAGTTGTGGAGGGCCTCACTAAGGAGAGAGAGAGAGAGAGAGAGAGAGAGAGCTGAGGCTGGCCGTGAACCCGGATCCTCCGGTCTCCGCCTCCCAAAGTACTGGGATTACAAGCATGCGCCACCACGCCCGGCTGCACTTACTTTAGTTATAGACAAATTTTATAAATACACCTAATTACAGGCTGTGAATTTCAAAGGGGAAACAAAAATAATCTTCAGTAGTAGAAGACTGGGACATTTAGAATATGAAATACAAGTGCAGGTTATGTCTGATGGAACTTTATGATAGGCCACACTTGTTACTTTGCCAAATTATCAAATTTAGGAATATCTAGTACTTTTCCGTGCATAAAGAATCCCTTCTACTGTTACCTACCTACAAATATACTTGACTAGCATTAATTACTTATCACTTCTTACTCAACTTTGCAATAGGTGCAATTAAATTAGATCAATTAATTATATTTATTTTAACCTCTAAGTCAATCAGAAGAGGTCTTTTATTGTTTAATTAGAGCTTTAATTACATCAAATCACTGAACTTGAAAAAATCCCTTACAGCATTTAACTCTAATGAGACTCACAGAAGCATTCTTATTGAAATATTTTATTCTCCTGCCCATATTTTTCAAGCTATGCTGAGATGCATGGGACAGAGAGCAGCAAATTGGGGGCTATGGCAGGGACATCTCTACACAGGCCAACAGGATAATGTTCCCTTCAGATCAGCTTGAAATTTACCAAGCAAATGCATTCTTTTATCATTTGTTAATATCTGTATTTATGATTTTTTAGCTTAGGAATTTGATCTCTTTGATTTGTGTGTCTTCCTTTCATTACCTTTCTTGAAAACGGGTACTGAGATTTTATTGCAGCTAACTATACAAAAAGTATAAAAGGAGATAAGTGCTTCAACAAAAAATTGTTACTGTTGACTACCCATAAGTATTAAAATAAAATTTACTTAGCAATAGAATGTATTTATTTATTATACTAGAGGCTGAACCCAGGGGTATTCTAACTCTGACTCCTGCCCCAGCATTATTTTATTTTTTATTTTGAAACAGTCTTGCCAGGTTGCTGAGGGTCCCACCAAGTTGCTGAGGCTGGCCTTGAACCTGTGATCTTCCTGTTTCATCCTCCCAAGTACTGGGATTACAGGCATGCACACCATGTCCAGATAGAACTTGTATATTTTTAAATAATGACTTTACAATTTTGGAGGACGAGCGTTCTGATAGGATAGTATATTTTTGTACCAGTTATAAACCTAGTATTCTAAGAGATAATTTGATAATTTCAGGCATATGCCTCAGTGTTCTAAGCCATATAATTATCACTGTGTGAAATTAACAAGAACGTTGCTTGTTTCTATTCTCTTCCTCATTTGTGCCTAGCATCTTTGACTACCATGTTATTCATTAGCATTTGTATCAGGAATGGTCCTGAGCAGACCTAGGTTCCAAGTTACCTTTGAGAACTGGGAATGTGGCTCAATGGTTGAGTGCTCACTTAGTGTTTGCAGAGCATTGGATTTGATCCCCGGCACCACAGGGAAAAAATGATTTTCTTCAAATTTTGGTTCAGTCTAACCTGAGCATTATTAGCATTACCAATGTGATAGTAAGTGATAACACCTTATCTGGCATTTGACTATTATCATTTTCTTGAAACATGTTTGATATGTTAAGAGTTTGTAGACGTTAAGATTGTGATGCTATAGAGAATGCTCACTTTTATTTTCAGTGCAAGTTGAAATGATTAGTGAATTAGTGTCAATGTTAAATAACTAACCCAGACAACCAGACTTACTTTTTCTGTGTTTGCATCATCCAGTAGCCTAAATACAAAAACTCTCCACATTTTTCTATTATATCAAGTGTTTAAAATATGTCAGGGACCAATGACAAAATATTTCCTTTCTAGTGCAAATGCTCATATTAGTAACTTTTTTTTTTTTTTTTTTTGCTACTGGGGACTAAACCCAGGGCCCTTCTACCACCGAGCTATTCTTCTGGTCGCTTTTTAATTTTTTATTTTGAAATGGGATCTCACTAAGTTACTGTGCACCCTCCTCAAACCTGCAATCCTCCTGACTCAGCCTCCAACTACTGGGATTACAGGCATAGGATTACATACCCTGCCTGGCTCTGGTATCTTGTAGTAGTAGTTTCAGGAAGAAACAAACAAACAAACAAACAAAGGTTTTAACTAACATGTTCAATAGTATGGCTCTTTGAAGACACAGTTTTGTTATTCTGTATAACTAGAATGTAAAACTAGAATGAAATTGTCAGTGTGCAAAAGAATGAGGGGAGGAGATATTATTTTTTATTCATATTCTGATCGGTCAACTGAAATATATCTATTAAACTTTCTTCTCATGATATTGTGTAAGAAAATAAAAAAAATGTGTAAGGGACATAAAGGAATCCGCCAATGATTGGAGACAGGATTTTCTTTACGTTGTCTAATAGACTCGTTTATTATTTTAAGCTGGTAAAAAGAGACTTATGATTCGTGTTGAAGAAAGTTATTTGTGCTTGATACATTGAAGACACTGTTCAAAAGCAGTTTGTCCTTATAAAAGGATGACCCCTGTAGTAATTCTTAGGCAAGGAGGGACAAATTCAACCAACAAAAAGCACATCTCGCCCCGAGTTCCCCATGATTTCTCCACATATAGCAAAAAAATACACATCAGTAATTTATTTGAACATGCACATCAGTGAGTAGCATGGTTCTAGGCTACTCAGGAAACAAAAGGGAGAATATCAGCATTACCTAAATAAAAAAAAGAGGTGAATTACACCATTTTAATTGTCTTAAAAACACGGATAAGAGGAGCAATTAAAATATAGTCCTAAGTAGTACTAGCTAATGTAGATTACATAAGTATACAATATGATTCAACTAATAGTGCTCTGACTAGCATAAACCACCAGTTCTAGTAAACAAGGCCCGGATCGATTGCTGAGAAAAGGTTAGATTCAGATGTAACAAAAGTTACTTTTATTTCAGTACTGAATGCAAAACAGACCTAGTGTGAAGACAGCGTTCTATAAAAGGTGGCTCTATTAAAGCAAGGAGGCCATTTCCTTTTGCATTTTCGGAATTTTGGAATTCTGGTTTTTTTTTTTTTTGACGTTCGCTTTCTTTACTTTTCCTCCCCTGAGCACTAATTTATCAAAAAAAGACTTCAAGGTGCAAGTTGTACATTCTTATCATTATACCATCTCGTCTCTTTCTGGAAGAGAGTATTACAATCAGCATTATAATGTTAATTCTTTTTCTCCTAATATTAGTTTCACATACATGTACTTCAAAAATCATAATGTTGATTGGAAAAAGAAACCTACAAACGAGAGATAGCGATGCAGTCATACACTTCCTATTGTGCTGTGTGTCTTTCCCATCCCTTCTCCCCTTTCCCTGTAAAGAGCTGTAAAAAATTTAAGGCAGATGAGGTATATTGCTGAAGGAAAAAGTTATTTTTGAAAAAAAACTCAAAAAAACTTTTATTCTGCCCTTCTACTCAAGAAAGACGACTCAACTATAAATCTAGTGCTAGAAAAAAGCAGGAAAGACACCGTTTGCGTGTACCATACTATGTCTTCTATTTCTAGAATGGCTTTTTGTTAATTTAATTTTAATAGAAAAAATAAGCACCTTAAGCTATGAACAAGAGAAAAGAACTTCATCATTAGTGAGTCTAGAATCCAAACGGAATTAAGAACACTCACTCAAACTCTTTCATTCATTCTCACAAAGGCCAATGCTACTGATTAGAATTGTAAAGTGCTGGACTTAGTATAAACACTTGTATACACTGCAGACACTGAAAAATAACCCTCAAGCACATTGTGTTATAGTTCCAAAAATATATTTACAGTCTATTACAAAGATTACAAATGGAAGTGTCTAGGTGACTGTATTATGCTAATTAAAATTATTTTTACAGATTATTTTTCCTTAGGGACAAAAACATTTTAGTGAAATTAAAGTGATTTTTCTAGTCAATCAAAAAATAAATTAAAATATCAAGTAACACTGTACAGTGACCTAAAAGAAAAAAAAAAAAGGTGGGGAGGGGTTTGGGAAGCAATCCATTTGAGTTTTTCTATACCCATCTTTGGTCCTAAATGTGGGAAAACACATTATGTAGCACTGAAAATACCTGTTCTTTTGTGATGCTCTGCAAGTAAAATAGAAAAATATAGTGCATTTTCAATGTATTCAGAGCCCACTACAGAGAAATGTGTGTACAAAACAAGACAGTATAAATAAAATTTACAAGTTTTACAAAGGAACATTTACAGATTTTGTTTGTGTTATTTGTTTGTTTGTTTGTGGATGTCCACATTATCAAACAAGACCAATTATGACCGATCCCTGGGATCTTTCTCTATTAAAATCATTATAAACAGCCCAATTTTCTTTGGAAGTACAACAGTTCAATTCTGGGGTAGTTCATGATTTTCTTAACTTTTGAAAGCATTACTCACAATATGTATACATTCCTGAAATATCTATAAAGACACATTTAATTATTGCTTATGAAATTCTAACACAGTAATCAAATAATATGGTTTAATAAATAAAGATTACTTTTTTTTTAAGCCAGATCCTTCACCTCTTCCTTCTAGGGTAAAAAGAGTTCTTTCATTTAATAAGTTTCTTGCATTAGTGTTCACAAATAAAAGGTTTTTTGTTTTGTTTTTAACTGCAGTGGTGATATTCTATGCAGCAAATTGGTTTTTGAACAGTGAAAATTGTGAACTGCCCCTTTTATCATGCTTAAGAGTTCTAATATAAAACTTAATTCTTTCCTTTCATGTTTGGACTGCATTCAACAGAAAAGAATATAAAATACATGTCAACTACTTCTCCTAAATGTCCTAATGTCACAAGATTGAAAAAATCTTGATGTGCTCAGATTAAATTTTAGATAACACTGGATAGTTCTTGCTTTCAGAGACTTGCGTTCACCAACATTCTTTAGATGAAGCGCCTCATCTTTTTTTATACAGACATAAACCTAAAATTTGAGTTACGTTTTTATTAAATTCTGTCTAGTAAAATCACTCTATAAACAATCTGTTAAAAGTGCCTTATAGTATTTATGGATCATTATTGCTTTTTTCATTGAAAAGTTAGTGTGTTGTCTGATTTTTACAAAAAAAAATTCTTTTTAAAAAATATCAGAGCTCTTGGCAACTTGCATTTTCTGGACTACCTGCCAATCAGCAAACAATATCAAAACAGCACTGATGAAACAGAAGAAAATGGCACAAAGAGGATACCGATGTTGTGATAAAGATGTATCTTCAGTCATGCTATTTTTTTTAATTAAATTGAAATCCTTTCAAAGGTACCCAGTGTAGTAATGTGTCATAGGTTTAACACTAAAAAGATCCAAAGCTATAAACAACTTTCTAAAATAAAGTCCTTATGAAGAATAAACACAAATGATTTTAAAAAGGAATAGTCTGAAATCACATATTTAAGGAAAATATTTCATTGATTTTAACAATAAGATCATGATTTTATTTGACAAATATATTCTTTCTTAAATTCTTTATGTACATTTTAAAAAGTCTATAAGATAAAAAGGAGGTTAGAGAGCTCAAGGTGTTTGGATGTTTTTCAGGTAGTACTTTGTTTATTGTCACTGCTGTTTTCCTGGCCACCAGTGGTGGATCCTAAATTCCCTTTTTATATATATTCTGGTGGCACTTAGGAGTTCAAGTCTATAGGTGCTTCTTAAATCTTCTCTTCACTGGAGGAAGGACCCAGTACATCAATTGTCTTCTAGCAGCATTCTATGCATATACTGAAGGCCAGTACTGTTCTCTTGCAGTCTGTAAACTCCCTTATAAGGGAGAAACGCTTATCACACTTGAATGCCAGTTCCATGTAAATGTAGCATTTGTGCTCTCATAGTCTGAATGCTGCTCATGATTTTCTTTTGATGGCCAACCAGTGTGATCCCTAAACTCATCACATCCCTGAAAAAGACAAATGCATTTTATTAGGTACCTTGAGAAAGAATTTATAAGGTTCTAAACTGTCATCAACTCTTTAATTGAATAATCTGTTTATCTTAGGCTAACAGATCTTAACTTAATGCTCTTGGGTATTATGATCATATTCCTGAAATGGATCATACTGGTAGCGTGCATCCACATTCTCCTTAGTAAACGCTAGTTACTCAGGGCCTCTCTTTGTCATGGCAGTTATTTCTAAACCCATTTGAAATTATATATGGGAAATTAGCAAATCTTAAAAATTATTAATGTATAAGGTTAGGAAATGTTGTTTTTTGAAATGTTATATTTTTTAACCTAATTGGGTTTAAAAGTTGTTGTTAGAAAAATAGGATATTAGCCAAGCGTGGTGGCGCACGCTTGTAATCCCAGTACTTTGGGAGGTGGAGACCGGAGGATCCGGGTTCGCGGCCAGCCTCAGCTCCCTCTTGCGCTCTCTCTCTACTTAGTGAGGCCCTCTGCAACTTCATGAGACCCGGTTTCAAAAAATAAAGTATAAAAAATAGGGCCGGGGATGTAGCGCGGAGGTAGAACGCCCCTGGGTTCAATCCCCGGTACCACAAAAAAAAAAAAAAATAGGATATTGTATAAATTGAAATATTTACTGGGATCTAGAAATCAATAACTATAAAAAATGTTATGCTGAATTTAATTATCATGTGGGTAATTCTGAGCATACTATTGGTCATATATTCATTTCAGTTCAACCATCTGACTATATGTTATAAAAAACTATTTTAAAAACATAGTGCAAGCCGGGCGTGGTGGCGCACGCTTGTAATCCCAGTACTTCGGGAGGCGGAGACTGGAGGATACGGGTTAGTGGCCAGCCCCAGCTCTATCTCTCTCTCTCTCTCTCTCTCTCTCTCTCTCCCTCCCTGTCTCTCTTTCTCTACTTAGTGAGGCCCTCTGCAACTTCGTGAGACCCGGTTTCAAAATAAAGTATAAAAAATAGGGCCGGTGGTGTAATGCGGAGGTAGAACGCCCCTGGGTTCAATCCCCGATACCGCAAAAAACAAAAAACAAAACAAAACAAAAAACATAGTGCATTACTATCACTAAATACAATTACTGTTTAATAGCTTAAGTCTGAAATAAATTAATTATATTTGTTTATATACTTGTCTTTCCTATTAGCCAGAAAGGTTGAGCTATGTTTTCATGAGCATGTAATATATTGCAATAGTGTAAGACTACAGTATTTCATAGCAGTGATATTTAGAAATATAGTTTTTCAGGGTTATAGATTACTTTGGTGATCCAGGTGTAAGTATGCCAGCTCTGTCCATGTGGTGGTTAGGAGAAAAATGAGCAAGACAGCGTGCATATGCTTAAATTTGTGTACATGCCAATTTCTGATGTGTATCAGAAAGATTATTTGATTGCTGGTCATTCTCATCAAAGGGATGTGAAAACCTTCCCATGAGAGTATATAAACAGGATCCCATGAATAGAATCTTGATAATTGTTTCTAATTTTTAAACATGTTGACTGAGAGGAACTGCCTCACCCATGAGAATTGTGCTGCAGTCAGAGAAACTGAGGTTTAGAGATATTAAATTGATTTTCCAAGACCACATAATCAGTGATGTAGCCAGAAAGGAAAACTTTGTTATTTTAGCTACAAATTCATAGCAAATTTGAAAGTTGTTTTACCAGGTCATTTTTTCAGGTTAAAAATTGAATCAACCAATCACACATTTTCCATAAAGTAAGTTAACCTTTTATCTCCAGTTAATTCAATTATGTTTCCTTTGACATATTCAGAAAGTAAACATATTGGACATCCTAATGCATTTTGATACTGGGCATGGAATTCTGAGTTTTTAATGTATGATACAAACATGGTATCAGATATCCTTTTCAATGGAGAAAGTTTCCCCAGTGAATAGAAACCTTTTAAATGCTGCAGTGCTTAGTGAAAGAGGAAACCTCTCAGGGTGTTATGGAGAGTACTGGCTATGGAGCCAAATTAATTGTCACTTACTAGTTGAAGTAGCTGAGTAAACATATATATTTAAAATAGGTGAGCCTTAGCTTCATCATTTGTAAAATGAATATATAACTATCAACTTAAAATGGTTGAAGTGAGGGTTGACAAAGATAACATATGTGTAATGGCCTATTTACATAGTAAGCACGTTTTATAGAAATGCTTTTTTCCCCTGATTCTATATGTAAGATTCATAGATCTTATATGTAAAGAAAATAAACTAATGTGCAAAGTATGGATTGTACCCAATTGATTCTTAAATACAGTATTACAAGTTTCAACTTACTCAATAGTCATCCTGGCCACTGACTCAAGGGAGTTATAACCAGCTGCTGTGAAGTTATCTTTATATCTTTCCATCTTAATAGCTTGGAGCCATTCTCCAACTGAACAAAAGGTAGTGAAGTCAGGAGTGTTTTGATCGAGAAGAGGGCTTATTGGCCTAAATAAGAATAAAACAGAAAAGTAAATCATCTCATGAACTATCAAAGAAGAGCGTCTGGACCCAGAAAAGAATAAGAATATAAGGAATCGAGTTAGATATTTTAATGATGCATATGATGACAAGTGAACAGACATGATAATAAAAACCTAAAGCATACAGCTTACCCAGTAACTACATATTGCTAAATTTAAATTTTACTTAGAGGAGGTTGTATCTTCCACATGATTGTAAAAGTATAGTTTAGAGCATTTGGAATTGGTAAATATTTGTTCCTTTGCTTCTGCAAGAGTAACTGGGAGTAAAGGAAGCATGTTTGGCTCTAACTTGCTCAGGCCACAAGGGTGCTTATTGACTATATTACGCATCTGCTGTACTGATAGCACCCTTGTAAGCCCCTTGGGAGTGGATACACCTCCACAAGAGCCTAACTTCCTACCAGTGCAGTCCAGAGCATCAAGTTTACCTGACAGCTGAAGCTGAATAACTGCTAATATGCCTTACAATGGAGCAAGCCAAATGCAAAGAAGGAACTGAATCTTTGTGTGTGTGTGTGTGTGTGTGTGTGTGTGTGTGTGTGTGTGTGGTACTGGGATTGAACCCAGGGACATTCTACCTCTGAGCTACACCCCCAGTCCTACATTAAGTTTTATTTTGAAACAGGGTTTCACTAAGTTCTGGAGGGCCTCATTAAGTTGCTGAGGTGAGTCTCAAACCTGCGATCCTCCTGTCTCAGCCTCCCAAGTACAGGGATTACAAGCATGTGCCACCACACCTGGCTGAACCGAATCTTTTCAATGGGTATATATCTTAAGTCATGGATGCAATTACTTTTATACACTTTAACTTCACAGAACCATTTTATTAACTCAAAGCAAAACAGTACAAAAGGCAATATGTACATAACAAAAGACAAGGGGAAAAGAAATAAAAACCCATATAATAATAATATTGGTCTGAAAATATGAAATGCCAGGTGTTCACAAAAATCCAGTTTAGAAAGTTTTCTAAAAAACACAGCTAGTGATATATCTTTTTAGAAAAATACCAATATTAATGAATGGATCCTCTTTAAGCACTAATGAAGGTAAACCATCTGAAAATGTAAGCATATTATATTTAAAATGCATTTATACTTCAACACAAAAGTCACTTTGCTATTGGGGCAGCATTGAGGAGATAAAACAGTTTATGTGAACATTTGAATTTCATACAGATTCCATTCCATTAGGTATTTCTTACCTACTACAAGTTCCCAGGGGTGTTTTCAGGCTATTTGGATTTCGAATCATTTTGTCTAGAATTCCGACTATCTGTTCAAACTTTGGCCTTTCAGCACGTTCTTTTTGCCAGCAGTCGAGCATTAGCTGGTGAAGACCAGCTGGGCAGTCCATGGGTGCTGGTAAGCGATAACCTTCTTCTATTGCTTTTATAACCTAATAGCCAAGAGTACATACAAATATTACTGACCGAGGTTCAATTTTAATAAAATGAGTTGTCTCATAGGGAAAATGATTTATCCAGAGAAGAGTGAATCACATTGCTTTGCCAAAGACTTATTTACTTTTTTCCAAAACACCCATGAACATGAAGCATGTTATTAAGGGGTTCATGAGTGCAGGATATGATGACATTTCCTAGTTAATTCAGCAATGGGGAGCAGCAATTAAGTTCACCCAGGGTGCAAGAAATGGAAATATTTTTAATGTCATCCCAGAGGTTTACAAAGGGAACATGTTATGGAACCATTTTACTTGCATATAGTTGTGAGTATACCCATTTGCCTATGAATTAAAAATTCTGCAAGCTGGAAAAGGAAATTTTGAGTTACCCAGAGTGAGCCAAAAAAGATTCATTTTTTGATAAGTGCAAATATGATACTTTTAAACAAGATATCAAAATAAGCGAATGTACTAGGATAGAATATATCATAAAGCACACTATTCTTATAAAAATTATGAAGCTTAGGTTCTGGTAGATACAAAGCTGTGCTGCAGCCAGTTTTTACTGGTTCATGAGAGGTGATTGCATCCGGTCCTAACTCTAAGTTCAGTAACCTCACACTAGTAGATGGAAATCACACTAGCATGGAGGAGGGTGGGTGGAAAAGTTTTACCAAAAAACTGGGAGAAGTTACAAATCAGGGCTTTCCCACTCTGAGTGTTGGTTTTTAAACTTTTATTAGCAGGCCACTGCCTATTTATATCTAATAACAGCCTGAGATCCTGTTCATATCAAGCTTTGAATATTAAAGAAAAATAGGTCTCCATAAACATTTGTACATGGCAATAAGAAAGTCTAAGCTACTTATCTTTCAGAATTGTATTTTTATTTATATGAAAGAAAAACAGATCGTAAAAATCAGAAATTGCTACAAATCTGAGCAGCATAGAAAAGATAATAGGATGAAGGGCTTATAAAATATTATTATCATTTTTTGTACTGAAGGTTGAAGTCAGAGGCATTCAACCTTCAAGCTACATCTCGAGTCCTATTTTTAATTTTTTTTTCTTTTGAAACAGGGTCTCGCTAAGTTACTGAGGGGCCTTGCTAAGTTGCTCAAGCTGGCCTGGAACCTGCGATCCTCCTGTCTCAGCCCCCCAAGTACTGGTATTACAGCTGTGTGCCATTTGTATCACACCTGACTTATTCAAGGGTATATAACAAATCCTTTGACACGAACTGGACTGACACAATGACTTATAAAAACAAAAGTAACCTTGAGTTTTTTAAGAAGATAAGGCCAAAAGTAAACATACAAAAATCTAGTTTCAAGAAATGTTTATCACCTTAATGTGTTTAGGGAAACATATCTAAGAGAAAGATGTTGACACTCAAGAATACCATATTCAAATGTAAAATAAATATGATGTAATGAATAACATAACTAGCATTAACAATTTTGAAAGAAGACATTTTGTATATGCAAAAAAGAGTCCCTGTTTAATTGAATTAAAAATTATAAATGAAAATTATAAAGGTAAATAGGTACATTTAATTGTAGTAATCTTTAAGTAGCATTTTAAGTTTAAAATCTTAGCCCAGATTCTTTCTTAGTTACTAGGTTGTATTTCCATTAGTGTATAGATATCTTCACATGGATTTTTCATGGGACCCTCAGTCTAAATTTAAAATTGAATTTATCACCTTCCTTCCAGTTATTTCTTATTTCAACAAAGGACATTTCTAGTCATCCCAGTCAAAAGGCTGAAAATTGCCTCAGGTTTTTTCTTTCTCTATATGCATAGCCAATTAGTTACCACTTTGTAATGATTCTACTTCCTAAATAGAATACATGCTAAATACTAGGAGCAGTATTTTTCATTCTCTAAAGAGCGATGTACTCATTGTCCCACAGTTAAGTCTTCACAAAGTTTCAGAGGATGGGGTTTAGGTATTTCATTTTGAACAATGATGGAGAATTTACCTTAGCTTTTAGTGAGTTTAACTAACTAGAAATGATATCACATGCTAATAAATAAAGATCATGACAAAATTTAAACATTTCTCCGAATATGACCCTATAATTGCAAACGTTGGATATCACTGTAAACATTCCTTTAAAATATCCC
This sequence comes from Glis glis, assembly GCA_004027185.1. Lineage (NCBI taxonomy): Eukaryota > Metazoa > Chordata > Mammalia > Rodentia > Gliridae > Glis > Glis glis. The sequence continues at coordinate 33,286 of PVJS01000958.1, forward strand.
TCTGTAAATCTATCTATCCCACAAGCAAGCTAAATGGTAACTGCCAAGATCACAAATACTTAAGTATAAGAGGAACTATTAAAACTAGGAACTTTTAAAACTATTTTAAAAATCTGTTTTAAATGCAAAGAGCTTCATGTTTTTTTTTCTTATAACATTCTGGTAACAATATTGTACTTGGATTCAAAAGTGCTATGTATTGAGCAATTTAGACAAATGTAAATATAATATTCTTTTGGAAAACTGGGTTAAATGATTTAAATAGTGGTTCAAGTAATAAAAAATAAACGCATAGCTTCTAATGTATGTATTCAAAATGGCCACATAATAAACAATTGGGGAGACTTTTTTATGGAAAAAGAATGACTTTCCTTTTTTTTTGAGGTTGCTTGTATTTGAACAATGCATTATCTTTCTGATTTGACAGACTTCAATCTAATGCTCATAACATTAGTTTAGTCCTCATTATCTTCTACTGCCTTCTAATTTATTTTCCTGTTTATAGCTTCTTCAGGTGTCCTTAAAAGAAAATGCAGGTGGAATGATCTTTCCTTTGTTCTTTCCCTCCAAAGAGTCTTTTAAAATGTAAAGTTAAGCCAGGTGTGGTGGCACAGGCTTGTAATCCCAGTACTTGGGAGGCTAAGACAGGAGGATCCAAGGTTCACCACCAGCCTCAGCTACCTAGTGAGGCCCTCCACAATTTAGTGAGACTCTGTTTCAAAATAAAGAAAAAGAATAGGGCTGGGGGTGTAGCCTTGAGGTAGAATGACCCTGGGTTCCATCCCCAGTACCACAAAATAAATAAATGGATAAATAAATAAATAAAAAATATAGTTAAGTCTTTTTCATGGTCCTCCTGAATACATTTCAACAGATCTTCAAGCTTTTATGAAAACATTTAGAATTCCTGCACTCTGAACACAAAATATTCTTAAGTCTTTGTGCCAAAGAACAAAATATAGTACCATTAAATATCTCTTACAGGACTGAAAGAGTTAATGAACCTCTGCAGGTGTCCAATTGCATCACAGAAATTTGATGAAGCCTAATTTATAGCAGAGACACAAAATTGTTCTCAATACAAAATAAAATATCTAGCTATGTTCAGAGATATACCGGGTTACACATTTTTAAAGGATGGCAGCAGAGTATAAAACACTAAATGAGATCCTAGTATAAAAATGGGATCTGGCACCCTACAGCTCCCCCGATAATCATGTCCCTAAACCAGAGGAGCACTGAACATTTTGCCAGGGACTCCTCTGCCTTTTAGGCTAGTTTGGCATAATCCAAGGTATCCTTTGAGGTTAAACCAGCCAATGGCAGACTACTGGGTCACAAACTGAACCTGGAGATTCTGTAGTTTTTACTTGGTTAGTCTACCAGAAGAACCACTTAGCTGTTAAAGACACCATTCACAATCATGCTAAATACTTATGGGATACTTACTAGATGCTTGGCATGGTTTTAAACTGGAATGATCTCATTTGATCTTTACAAAGGCCTTGCTAGGTAAGTGTTATTATTATAATTATACATTATTATTATTGTACTGATTCTAGAAAGAAAAAAATCTGTGGCCCATAGAAATAAAGGGAAGGCCAAATATCTGATAGCTGCTAGTAAAGGAGACAGAATTTGATGTAAGGTAGCTGATCAGAGCCCATGCTTTATATTTCTAGTTAGGAAAAGAAAAACTGCTTTCTGTAAATAGTTACATATTCTTGGAAATAACATATCACACAGATAAAATAGTTAAGTCTCCACTTAGAGGATTATACCACAGGGACTACTTCTTTGGCATATACTGTCAAGAAATATTTAGGAATAAACCAAAAGCAACTTAGAAGAGTTTCCATTTTATCACAATATGGCCATTGTAGTTTAATAAAAAAGGAACATGGAAAGACCTTGTAATAACCCAAAGTGGGATACAACATGACTGCCTCTGTCCTCTGCTCAGCACTCATTTTCATTTCATTAACCTCACAATAGCACGACCCACATTTTATCCAATTAAACATGTTAGACTCCACTTATCGGATTCTGTCAAAGTTTTACCAAAAAAAAAACTCATAAAAATAATACAAAGTCATAAATTAGTGGTAACTTTTAAAAGGAAAATCCAGGGCTCACAATTTAGCTGAGAATAAATTTAGTTACAAGTATATTATGTTTTCAAAGCTCTTAAATGACTTTTAATAGATGGTTTTACGGATTTATCGTTATGTTCCATATTTTTATGGAAGCTTAAAGTTTTGTGTCCTTGTGATTACCTACCAGTAAAATTAACAATTTATTGGCCTAGATTAAAGTAAGAAAAAAATAACTCTGTTGAGCACTCTAAACAACAAAAAATCTATGTAATAATTTCAAAATATCATGCCTTTATTTGCACTAAAGTATAAATTTAAAGATAGGTGCTGGAAAAGCCAAAGGATTGTTTTCAGTTTCCACAACATTTATCATGCTTAAGCACATTTACATATATAATGATTTCTCTTTAAAAGGGCATTAATAGAAAGGCCTAAATATCTGCAGATTTTTCTAAAGAATGAAAGAAATTTATTTGAAAAGATCAAATTCTTGATATTTTTTAGCAAATATCTAGATTCAACTGCTTCCATTGCAGTTAGAACCCAAGAAAGTTATAGGAATGTGAAAATAAAAACAGAATGCTCATTCTAGTGTTAATCAAGTGATAATCTATTGGGGTGTGGTTCTGGTCCTGCATACACACATAGTGTCTCTTCTTCACTGCTCCATCCAGAGTGAAACTGAAGCCTCCTGATAACTCTGACTCACAGACTTCAACACCCCACCCTTTCCTATCCTTCACTGTGCTTACAGAAATCTCATCTCATTCAGTATTCAGCGCTGAAATTCTGTGGACTTAGAAATATAACCATCAATTTACATCTTGTTTTCATGGTTTCTTATGAAAAGTCTTTTAAAATCCAAGGCCTTTGAAATTTGAGGGCTTTTAAAAATTCTTGACAAATGCCTAGCTACTAAATTTAAACAGTGCAAAGTGAATTGGTTGACTCTATAAATCCATCTATGCCAATATAATATATATATATATATATATATATATATATATATATATATATATCTTTTTTTTACCCCTACAATATATTTGAAAATCTGATTCAGGCAAACTTTCCAGAAAAATACAATAAAGTGCTTTAACCACATAATTATAAAATAATGAACATGATTCAATAAGAATATTAATATTAATTTCACTATATAAACTGAGCCATGTAGTTAATCTCTTACTACTATACAAACCTATGTGCAAATTTAATTCAGACCATCAAAGTGAAAAAATGAAAAGAAAGGATGGTGCTAAATATTCATGTCAAAATTAAAACTTCACTAGAGATAAAATCATTTTCACTTGACCAATGAAAATATTTATTAAACTTCAGTTTAAAAATTCCCTGTTTATGATGTTTATACTTAAGAAAAACAAAGAAATAATACTTCGGAAATTTTAAAATTAAAATCAGAGATATTTACTTTTTCCTTCCTAACCATTTTCATTCTTTGTCTTCAGAAGTTAAGTGAACTTTGAATTTAGGTCCTCTCATATTCCTGTCAGTCCTTTTATGTTTGAATCTAGTATAGAAGGAAGGTGTCAAAAGAAATGAAACTCTATGGAGTGTCTGGGGAATGTAAATATTTCTCTTTCTCTGCCCCAAGGATTTGTTTGCCCACATTTTGACAGTCCATGAAATCTTTGACACTGAGACCTGTCAAATGTTAACAACTTTGCTTCTGCCAAAAGGATTCATCATTTGGGGCTTTATCTTTGAAACACAAAAAATAAAATAAATGAAAACAAATGAAAAAGTTTCATGACATCACTCAATTCAAAACATCAATAGATTTAACTAATTTAAAATCTCAGGTGTGAATTTTTCAGTTAATGCAGAAATTTGCAGGTAAACACACCAAAAAGAACCTTGTCAACAGCATGAGAACAGTTCTACTTTAGTTGTCTAAAAATAGCATTTAAGAAGGGAGACCAATGAATAGAGGAAGAGAGGAGAAGAAGGGAGAGGGAAATACTGGGGAATAAAATTGGTCAAATTATGTGAATGTATTAATACATCACAATGATTCCCACTAGTATGTGTAATTATGATGCACTAACAAAAATGTGAAAAAATAAAAATAACTATAAGTTTTAAGAGCCATAGGAACTTGATATGGACAATTGCAAAATTATAAACAATGATACCAATTTAATATATTTCCATGATCTCTTTTTGAAAAAGAAATTTAATTCTAGCTGTAGTCAGCTTCAGTCCATGTTCATAATTCTTAAGAGTCAACAATTTCAAACCAAATTGCTAGTCACATCCTTTTCCTAAATGGCAATGTGAACTTTCTATAAGCACTACTATTTTACTCTGGTCTCCAGGAACTTGCATTTGTATCATTTCCAAACTCCTTCAGAGAAGCCTTTCATCAATCTGCCTTGACATATTCTTTCTTCTAACTTTCACCAATGAACTGCATCATTGTTATAGGAAAGTGAATCCATTTGGTTGGTCTCCATATACCTACTCAAACCTCTGCTTCTGAACTTTTCAATGTGCTCCCTTGCAGAATTCTCCCATCAGCTATGAACTGATTCTGACGACTTCACCAGATTTCTAGCTCAATCCAGGAAACTTTCTTAGATTTTATTCTTGCTCTACATTTATCTAAATTTGACTCACATTTTCTATAGGTCGAATTATACGAATCTGTCAATATTTGAATGTTCTTGGCTTGCAAAAATGGCAATTTTATGAAGTTCAACCAAATAAAATTAAATATTCATTTGTGCTTATGCTACATTATTTTGTAAATTATAAATGGTCTCTTGGTATGATATTTAAGGCCCTATGGACTGTCATCAGTCATCAAATGATAAGTTTCAAAGAGAAAATGAAACATGACCTTCCTTCCTCTCCTCTCCACAAATTATTCCTTTGCTTATGTGGCTCTCTCACTATAGCTCTGCATGTACACCATCATTATCTCTATTAAGGAAAATATACCCATTATAGGTTTCTATTAGGCCCACGGAATTTAAATAAAAAAAAGAAAGTAAATCTTTAAGATGAAAACCAAAATAAAATGCATAGAACAACTAATTTATGCTAACTATTGTAATATCTGAGGGAAACTAAATAACCATATTTTTATAAATCTATAGAAAATTCTTCTTTTTTCGTGGTACTGGGGATTGAAACCAGGGCATTCTACCTCCGAGCTACACCCCCAGCCCTATTTTTTATTCTTTATTTTTTGAAACAGGGTCTCACTAAGTTGCGGAGGGCCTCACTAAGTAGCTGAGGCTGTTAGGGAACCTGGATCCTCCGGTCTCAGCCTCCCAAGTACTGGGATTACAAGCATGCGCCACCACGCTCGGCTTAGAAAATTCTTCTTAATAATCCATTACCTACATGTTCCATAATAATGGGTATTAATGTATTAAATCCTTTTTTGTATGAAGAGTGTAACACCTACATCTTGATTTGACATGTCCCAGTAAGGTCTTTCTCCATAAGACATGACTTCCCACATGACTATTCCATAGCTCCAGACATCACTGGCTGATGTGAATTTCCGGTACTGGATGGCTTCAGGTGCTGTCCATCTTACTGGAATTTTTCCACCCTGTTTTTAAAAGGAATTTGACATTTAAATACATATAATGACTTATACATCATTGTGGTCCGGCCATAACCTAGTGCTAAGTATCTGTATGTTGGTTGCCAGTTGAGCAGCATCAGTTTTATCCACTTCGAATCTACTGACGTATACTTAAAGTCATTGATTTTATTAGACTCTCATTACAAGTTTTCATCTTTAAGGTAACTGTACTTAATGGGCCCTGTGTGGTCTCAGGGAAAGAGTTTAATGAAAGGACAATGACAGATTAGGAAAGTTACTAGTAAAATGGAGTGAAAATGGGGTATTTGAATAACTCTTCCCTTTTTCCTAATATCACAAAACTTATGAGTTAGTACAGTCAATATTCTTTTATAATCATTATTTAAAATGCAGTCATATTTTTCTGGCATAAGTATGAGCTAGTAAGTAATGATATCTATAGGAATATCCACATAGAAGGCAAGAAGTGTTATAACTATGATTTTACTTCCCTTATTAGCTTATATGTAGATTTTAATCCCCAAATAATTTTTCTAACAAGAAAAAAAATTACCACAATAAGGTGAGGTCAATTTGTGTCTTTTCTATTGTTTAGTTTTGCAGCAAGTCCTTCTTTGGTATTAGACAAATCTCAGAAATATGAAATCTCAGGAATATGAAAAAGTAGAGTAATAGACTTTTTCTTACAGTAGTTGTATAGACAGCTTCTGGATCATCCTCTATAACCCGGGACAGGCCAAAATCTGACACTTTACAAACAAGATTGCTGTTGACAAGAATATTGCGTGCTGCAAGGTCCCTGTGAACATATCCCATATCAGCCAAATATCTCATCCCAGCAGCAATTCCTCTCAGCATTCCCACTAACTGAATGACTGTAAATTGCCCGTCGTGTTTCTGCAGGAAGACAAAATAAAAGTCCAGTTAACTGTACTTTAAAAGAGACAAAAATCACCATGAAAAATGTCTGCATTCTTGTATTTTACAATTTTGTAATGGGATGTGTTAATTAACTTTCTGTATAATATAGGCATTTGTGACAAAATGTAACACATGCTGATTTAACTTATATCCAAATAAAATAAGACAGAATTGTGGCAGTTACTTAATTATTTATACTAGTTTGTTATTTTAGTATTAACTAGCAATAGTTTGAGGTTGCAGAAGTCCATATGGATATACTAATTTTTAAATCAAAGTTAGAAAATAGAATATGCAAAAATATTGCATCTGACAACTAAGTGCTTTCCAGATGCCAAAAATATATAAATAATCCAGAAATATTTATAAGAATGAATACACATATGTTATCTTCTCCAAATATAACAGGAAGGGGAAAATAATTGATTGAAAATGAAGAAACAATAAGAAGTAGAAAATTATTACAGTGGCTGATTTTGTTTTCATTTCATTCTTCTTTGTTTTGCTACTGGTAGACACATTATATGCAATACCAATTCTCTAAGATAGATAATACTAGCATATTGGATTGAGAAATGTTTGTACTCAGACTGGCCATCATATATTTCTTTTTAACCCACAGATTTCTACAGCTGATAAAAACATGTTGCATGCAGGGCATTGTTTTGAATAGATGAACTTCCCAGGTGATGCTCCAGAGAGCAGGTCATTATGCCTATGGTAATGATGCTACAATTAGTTTCTCTAAATCCTCTGACTGCTTGTAAATCTGGGTTGAATGTTTCACTCTACAGTGTGTAAAATAAATTTGCATGACCTCCTATTCTTTAAGTCAGTTTCTCTTTGCCATTTGGAAAAATGTGAATACATCCATATTCTGAAGTGGAAAGCCTCCAAGAAAAGAAAAAAATATGGAAAAAGGAAAAAAGCATGTCTATACATTTAGGATTTATCACCGTAAAGACCCACCATTAGTTAAAAACAATATTAATAACTGTACATTTTATGCTTAGTTTTCACGTAACAGTACAATCCTCCTTACTTCAGGTAATAATATTAATGGAAACCACTTTTTTTTTTTTTGCGGTGGTACTGGGGATTGAACTCAGGGGCATTCTACCTCCGAGCTACACCCCAGCCCTATTTTTTGTTCTTTATTTTGAAACAGGGTCTCACTAAGTTGTGGAGGCCTTACTAAGTAGCTGAGGCTGGCAGCGAACCCGGATCCTCCAGTCTCAGCCTCCCAAGTACTGGGACTACAAGAATGCACCACCACACCCGGCTTTGGACACCACTTTTAAAATCACATTGTATTACTTAAATGCACGAAAGGTTCTGGTTTAATCCAGTCTAGAACTATGATTATTAATATGATTTTTTTGGTGCTGGGGATTGAGCCCAGAGGCATTCTACCTCCAAGCTACACCCCCAGACCAATTTTATTTTTTATTTGAAAACAGGGTCTCACTAGGTTGCTGAGAGTCTCACTATTTGCTGAGGCTGTCCTCAAACCTGTGATTCTCCTGTCACAGCCTCCCAAGTACTGGGATTACAAGCGTGCACCACCCCGGCCGGCTTAATATGATTTTTAAAGTTAATTTTCTGGTCTCTTATGGTTATAATATTTATACTTTACATTATAAAAAGTTGGTAGCATGCACATGATAGTTTAAATGGGAGGATAATTTGGGTACTTACCCTGAGAAAAGCATCTAGGGCTCCGTTTTCCATGAATTCTATTACAATCATGACTGGTTTCCCTAAAATTAAAAAAAAAGTAATAAAAGAAAAAAGAAAAAAAAAACTCTTTACCTCAGAAACCATACCCTAAACTTAGGGATTATTCTTTCTCTCATCCCCAATAAAGCACATGATGTTCTTTTGAGAGACTGAATGGATAACACATGAGAGTTTCTAATGTTTTTAGTGCTGCTGGTAAGCTTAAAAACTCGTTAAATGTCTGCTTGGAACATGGTCACGTTTCATAAAATTAAGCCATACAAGTAAGTCAGTGTGTACTTCTGACTCCTGCTTTGTGAGCAAAACACAAAAAAATGATACTTCATATAAAATGTAAAAATTAAACTGCATCACGTCTATGGCCTCTGAAGCTAAATAAAAACACTTATCAAGTTTTTCATCTTATCTATCAGATTATCCTTTAATTCTAAACCTGTGTTGATTTTCCCAATTTTTTTCCTGAAGTGGTAGCATAAAAGAATAATTTGTTTTAATAAGTTAGATACCAAGGGTGTGGGGAAACACTCATTTATAACATGCAATATATTCATGATTTTATTTTTTATTGTGAACATAATACTAATTTCTGACAGTCAGTTCAATAACTGAATAATATACCAATATCTACCTCTAGTAACAACTCCTTCCAAATGGACAACATTTGGATGGTCAAACTGGCCCATGATGCTTGCTTCACATAAAAAGTCTCTCCTTTGTTTTTCTGTGTAACCAACTTTCAGAGTTTTTATGGCCACTGCAACATCTCTTTTCCCTGGAAGTTTCAAACGACCACTGCAGACTTCTCCAAATTCTCCTGAAGTAACAGAACAAGCAGGTGTAGTTTAATTTCTGAAACATTTCCTTTCTCAAAGTAAATGAATTAAAATTTTTAAAAATATTTTAAGTTTTTTTTCTAAGTTAAAATGAATGCATTGTCATAGAAGGGTGATTCTATTTCCCAGACACAATGAAATCGTCAATGAAAAGAATGGCAAGATGAAGTTAAAACTTGAAGATACACTTCAGCTCATTCATAGAAGTCAAGCATTTCTAAACTTTCTGTTATGCAGGCTACTTTTTAATTTAATTATGAAACACTTTTTTTCAAAATCAACATTTTAGATTTGAAATATGCTGCATGAACTATGCTGCTTACTATAGTATAAGGGCACATTAGCAGACTCTAAACTTTGCTATTGCTTTTAAAGCTTGAAAAACAAATATTTGTTAAATTTAAAAGCCTGAAATTTGTGTTCACCTTGTCAGATAAGATTTAAGAAACTTGTGTACAAAAATGTATATTATGAAAATATATAGCAAATAATATTCCCTTTCATTATTTCATACACTTTAATTTTCTATATGAATTTAAGTAGTAAGTACAATAGCTAATGACTACAAACACAAGAAAAAAGATAAAAAATGAAAGTTTTGCAAGAAGGTAGAAAGTCAAGTGGAGATGTATATTGCAGCAAAATTCAGGAAAATTATGACTTTTTAAAAATACTAAGTCATCTCTTGAACAACCAGCCAGAACTATGATGAAATAGCTAATAACAGAACAGTATCTTAAAAATCCAACAATAAACCAAATGCATACGGATTCTCTGTGCCATATGCCACTCTTTCGCTTTTTTTCTTAAGATTTCATAAACAAGTACAGCATCATTGCTTCCAACGGCTCAGGTAAATGCAAAAGTTCTATACTTGAAGTATAATTATTTGCCTGTCATTATGATGTATGACATTTGATCCTGGCTAAATGGAACAGCTGAACAAGGAAGCTACAACAGCCTTACCTGCACCGATCACACGCTCAATTTTAATACAGGAGGCATCTAGCTCCTTGGCGAATTGATGGACAGCTCTATTTGGGTCCTCATAGGTTTCAGGGTCAATGTAGGTTTTGGTGCCTGGAAATTTAACTGTAATGATGTAAGAAAGCATGACTGTGATGAAGCAAAGCACTTATTGTGCAGTCAGCCCAGGAATTTCATTATGCAGAGTGCTCCTTGGAACAGTGAACTTGCTTCCACATCACCTGATTCACAGCAGTTTTAACAGACTGCTTCAGTCTGTTGGCGTATAGGTATTATCTGCAAGCTTCTATAGGTAACATAGGATCCAGCTCATAGGTTACTAACTGAATTGCTTTTCCAGTAAATCAACAAAAGACATCCACCAAAGTTTCTGACATGCCTATCAGGCTGGAGGTTTAATTAAATTCACTGCTATCATGGCATAGTTCAAGCCATATTGAGGTTTGTAATGGACTTGGAAACACATTTGTAAATCTACCAGTCAGTCAATCAATCAAATTAATACACTGGGAAAAGAAGACATTTCATTTACAGGTAGACTACTACACTGACAGCAATATTAAAAACATTTAGACATCTTACTTATTCTTTTGATTTATTTTTTAAAGACCAACCACCGTTGACATATATACATAAAATTAATACAAGATGTGAGGGAGTACTATCACAGAATCAAAGAGAAATCTTCTAAAGACATAGTTTCATCTTCACCTTGAAGGGCAATAGAGGCCAGATGTACAAAGTGCAGAAGAAAGTTAGAAAAATGTACAATATTCCTGGGATCTGTTATCCAAGTATGACAGCGATTCGAAAGAGGAATGGTTTATATGATCTTTCAGTTATAAGGCTTTGGAAGATCTTAACCGCTATGAGGAGGTAGCCAGTATGCCTCGCAAAAGGTAGTCAAAATTCAAACAGCATAGAATCATCTTAAAAGTTAAAATCTTCTTAAAATGCACCCAGAAGCATGCAGGTAACAGATAATGCTATGTCAACTTTATATCAAATTCAATTACAATATTGTGTTCCAAATCTAAATTATTTGGTTAAAGACAAAGATAAGATAGATAGGCATATATTTGGTTATATTAATGCAATGAAAAAAATTACACTATATCCTCAAAAAATCTTTATTGTTTTTAACAAAGCCACCAAACAATCTTTTCATTAAATCTTACTATTTGAAAACAATGTATTTCTTTATATATCACACTGCAGCCTAACTGTGCTTATGTTATCACATTAAATTAAAGGTATATTTAAAAATAAACATATAACAAACAAAATGAATCAAGAATGTATAAAGGAAAATGGAATTTAAAAATCTTGGTTTATTCTGCTGTAGTTGATTGTTTATCCAAAATTGATTGTCTTAAACAATTATTGTTGCAGTTTATAAAACTGACAGATGCTCATTTGTTACTAAAGCTGAACATGAAAAAAACAACACAAGAATAAAGAGAGAGGGGATAGAAAGAGAAAAGAGAGAAGAAGGAGTACAGGGAAGAGGGGGAAAGAGAAAAAGAGAGAAGGGAAGAAAACAATAGGTTAACCTCCTAGAATGGCAGGCAGATGGAGAAAGAGCCATCTTCTCCCCTTTTATTCTCTCTTTTTCTTTCTTTCTTTCTTTCTTTCTTTCTTTCTTTCTTTCTTTCTTTCTTTCTTTCTTTTTCTTGATAAGGGAGCTAGATTGGAGGTAGTTTTCTGCATCTCAAACGGGCCTTTGATGGCTCTTTATTCAAGCTGTCATAAAACATTTTGACAGGCCAAAGCTATTTTGGCATAAAAACATGAAATACTGCCCAGCTTGGATTCCAAGACATTGTTAGAAGAAATGGTAGGAGGAAACAAAATGTAAATTGGAATCGCTTCACTAAACTCCTCCATTGTGTTTATATCTTTAAATGTAGCACTTGGGGCCAGGGAAAGTTGAGGGCACCAGAAACAAATGTCTGGACATTCTATTAAATTCAGTGCTCTAAAAGCTAGTTAAATGGTTGCTTTCAAGTTTCTGTAAAAATTCAATCTGGTGTCTTAGCACCTAGGAAAATTGTCTGTGTAGTAAGGGAATAAAAGGACATCAACTTGTAAACAGCTGGTGACCACAGTGTTGTGTTTTAGGTATTTTAGATGTAGTTGTAAAATAAAATAAAATGCCTGGTTCTCATCAAATGACAAGAAAAAATATCCTTGTAAAAAGCATGATTCAAACATATCAAGGATTTATCAGGATAGGATATGTTAAGTGCACTTTATTTTTATTGTTCATTAAAAATGGATGTTTTAAAATGAAAATATTGACATAATTTCTGAATATTCTGGTCTGTTGCTTATCACAATTTAAGAGTGTGAGCTAATCTCTTTGTGCTCTAATGCCTTATTTACATTTCTCATGAATGTGAAATGTTTTAAAACCACTATAGATCTTTTGCTACAGAGATGAAAACTGTTGATATACAGCAAGCTCATCTTGTCTAGATTAGCAAGTAAGGCAAATAAGACATGCAGTTACTTTTTTTTTTCAGAATACAAACTGGATGTGAAACATGAAATAGTGAATGGCATTAAAATATTAAAACTGAATGATGACAGGTAAACCTAAGGCTATGCAGCAAGTTTTGGATAAGCCATGTTTCAATTTGATGTCTATGTTAACCTGCAAATTAAGAGCAAATAAACTAAAACATGTTTGATAATTTGGGGATGTCTCAAATATACTCAGTAAATGAAAGAAAAGTGACATACTGATTATGGTGATATTAAATAACTGTGGCATTAAATTATTCACATATGGGTAGGATCAAGGATTCCAGGAACTATGGTCTTATATTATCCTTCTACACACATATTATACTAGAAATAAAAGTTAAGGCATTCAAGTTTTGATCATTTCCTTCCTGTCTGGAGAAGTGTTAAAAACATTCTGTGCTGTCATGATAGAGGGGCAAAAAAAAAAAGTGTCCTCCAATTTTCTGTGTATCTTTTACCTATAAATTGACTGTGGTGTTCTTATCATTGACTGCCACATTAGCAAAATGAAGTTCCCACAGTGGGGGCATATCAAATCATCCCAGGGGGCACAGCAGAGTCGCAGGTGTTCAGTCGTAATTGGTAGGTTTAAGTTATGTGAGGCTTGAACCTCATTTGATTTGGGATACCCTCTTTAAGAAAAGGAATATATGATTGTATAAACAAAAGTGCTATAGCTTCCCAGGGCATGGAAAGGGATTCATGAAAGTGAGGAGCTCTGAGGTTCAAACCTCATGGGAAACCATCTCTCCCTTTACTCTGGTAATTTGTAGTATCCCACAGGCCCTCTGGCCTCCACTAGTTGGGATGCTATACAGTTCCATATTCAATTTGGATCTGTATTGTGTAAAACCACCTCTCTTTCAAAAGTGAAAGACAAGGTAACTGTTGGTTCAACAAAGAAGAACACATTCAAAAATTTAGGAATGATAAGAGTATTCACGGTTTGTGCATTTAAGGTACATATATTCATTTGTGCTCTAAAGAACAATCATGGGGATCTTCTAAAATGGTTAAAAAATTTTGATTGGTGCTGAGATATTCTTCTGAATTTAGAATGGGTACATGACAATATATTCTAAGATACTAACATAGTAATATGATCAGTTTATGATAAGTGATAATCTTATGCCATTTATAGGAAACTTATGTATACATGAAAAATTTAGTAAGAATTATAGCTACTAAGAAAATGAATAAATAAATTTGGTTGATAATATTTTCAATGATTAAAATAGGAATAATAGGTTTGGGTAAAAATGTCATTAATTATTATCAGAACTGAAATAGTTTGATGGTTAGATTTCATTTTGCCTGTACAAAGTGATATTTACTGTCATGGATCTTATTTTCATTTGCCATTCACTTTGCAACAAGAGTAAGATTAATACATATGGGTATCTATTTACTTTGGGCTCCTAAGTTCTCTTCAGAACATGATTTCCAATATGAAATTTTTAAGAGGTAACTCAAATCTATAGGAAAACATAGAGGATTGAATACAATTATTATACTACTTACATCTCCTGAATTATCTACCAGTGATAAAAAAACTTATGGCAGAAAGAGGCTCCTTAGCTTAATTTTTCATGGTATCATTGCTCACTGGGTAGGGAAGAAGGGACTATCCTCTAACCTATTCCTTAGCTAGAAAATGGGCACATGCAACATTTCATGGACTGTTATTAGGATCATAAGAAATACTTGGCAAAGTTTGCAAAGGGAGAAATTGTGATGTAAAAACAGCTGAATATCCTAAAGTTATATTCCACTCCTAAATATATTTTATTGTTTAAAATTCACATCTTATGATTTTCTTATTCAAATGCTTTGAAGCAACATTTTGAACTCATTGTGTAATTTCAAGCATGATGAACTAGGAATTTGTTTATGCCAATACTAACAACCAGATTTCTGTATTAATTGGGGTATATAATAGTAAAGAAAAGCCAAACACTTACAATGAAAGTAAAGTTCTTCATCCCCTTCTTGGTCAGCTTTGCTATAACCACAGTGTCTAGAAATCAAAGCAAATCTGTGACAATCTCAATCAGTGATCGTACTTTATATACTTAACAGTCTGCATGATGTACCTTGATATTTAACAACACACCTAGTTAGAGTTACATCCTAAATAAAAAAGCTTCTTATTCATAGTTATGAATTCATTTAGTAATAGACTGGAAATTTGCATGATTTAAAAAAAAACACATACAGAAAAAATAGAGTCTTTGTGTAAGACAATGCAATAGGAATATTTTCGGTGTATCTAGATTTATCAATGAGTGCATATCTGATTTTCTTTAGGAAAATATCTTAGTTTTTAAATGGTTTCCACAGACTTTTATTTGAAAATCTTTTTTTTTTTTTTTTGCGGTACCGGGGATTGAACCCAGGGGCGTTTTACCTCCGAGCTACACCCCCGGCCCTATTTTTTATACTTTATTTTGAAACCGGGTCTCACTAAGTTGCGGAGGGCCTCATTAAGTAGCTGAGGCTGGCTGCGAATCCAGATCCTCCGGTCTCAGCCTCCCATGTACTGGGATTACAAGCGTGCGCCACCACGCCCGGCTATTTTAATATCTTGAGTAAATTTTTCCTTAGGTATCTTCTACATTTTTATGTAAACAGAAAATAACCAATAAAATTTATGTAATAGAAATTACAATACTTGCTCCCTTTAAAATGAAGGTGATGATCAAATCCTTATTTGATTATGAGAGAATAATGATTGAATGACTTTGAAGGTTTTATATCAAGCATGGAATGTTTGCATTTACTATTTAAAATTCTAATATACTAAATCAATAAGTAATAGCCTGACATAATTCTGAGAAATCAACATGATTTATGTTAGAACAACTCTATGTCATACCTTCTTCCAATGATGAAGCCAAAGACCATGAACACCAGAATGATGGTCCCTGCCACAGCCACCACAGCAATTATAATCACAGGGTTCTGTTCACTGGAGACGGCTGTGGCTGTAAACAGAGGAAAGAGGCTCAGAAACACTCCATGCCGTGCAAGAATGTGAGAGGTTAAATAAAATAGAAATACCTATTTTATTTATTTCACTTCTAATTTTTAAGTAAATTTACTATATACTAATAGTGTAAATATGAATGTTTACTTTCACATTTTAAAGAAGTGGCAATATTAGAGAGGAACTAGCCTATCTATGAAAGAGAAAACTTCGTGCAAGTACTTTAAAAAATTATCATTATCCATTTGTAGACGCTTCCTGTATGGTACTAAACAATTCTTCTATGCTCATTAATGTAATCTCAGCTGGATTTTTCTAGAAGTCTCTATGGGCATGTGCTCATGTTTCCATGTCCTTTAAAATAGCTTCTGATTTGGAATACTTCAAAGTAACATGAACTTATCCCTTCCATTTTTCCAAATTAGTTAAGTTTTTTTATATTGTGATTTCACAATTGTCATATTTTCCCCAGAGTATTATATTTTCAGTACCACTATAGACTTTATAAAAACCATGAGATGCATACAACAATGAAAATGTATATCCCAATAAATGATCCGGCTGCAAATATCATATAACATATAAATATAAATTAATACAGTTTGCTTACTTCCAAAACAATCATCAGCTGTGATCTTTAAGGCAGGATGGAAAATACTACTCTTTCTGCAGGTGGCAAGGGACCAGGCCTCTAGAGGAGGAAATTATATGTAGGCAGAGTATATCTTGCCATAATAGGCAGTACGAGTTTTTGTTGTTTGCTCATTTCAAATTGGTTTTTCTCTCTTTTATCTACAAGTGTTTTTCCTTTTGACAACTTATTGCTTAATTTTGTATACCTATGCTAACAAGAGATAGCGCCTATACTGAAAAACAGTAAAAAAAAATCTTGTCAGAGAGTTTCTGAGCTAATACCTTTGTATTATACACAGTCTCTAATTTACCACCTGGTGATTTGCTCCCTAAGGGAGCTAAACAAAGGTTAAGCTTTGAAGTTTTAATTTTTGAATTATAAACTATTTGCATACAACAAAGAAAAGATGACTTCAAATACTGTTTGGTTATTTTTTGTTTTTATTTGTGTGTGTGTGTGTGTGTGTGTGTGTGTGTTAAAAAGAAGAAAAGAAATGGAGTTGCTCTACTCATAACGGAGGAAAAACATATGGATATGTGTAGAAATTCTTTCCATTCAATCA
Organism: Glis glis; assembly: GCA_004027185.1. Taxonomy (NCBI): domain Eukaryota; kingdom Metazoa; phylum Chordata; class Mammalia; order Rodentia; family Gliridae; genus Glis; species Glis glis. The sequence goes on from PVJS01000958.1 coordinate 50,154, forward strand.
ATGCATCCCATGGGTCCAATTCCCTGCTTGTCTTAGGATCAGTTCTTCCCTTAGTTTCAGAAACAGAGCTCCAGTGAGAAAACTGAACTGAAGGAAAAGATGAATCAGAATTTGTGAATATTTATTTATATGTATTTATATATAGTTAGGGTCATACTCTTTCCATACTTCACCTTTATGGTTAATATTCTCATCTATTTCATGGGTAATTTATTTTAGAAGAAATTTGTAAAGGCTATAATCAGAATATCATGGTTTAAAAACTGCAAAAATGATAGATCAACTCTACATAGAAGGGGATTTTAGGATGTATATGCAATGGAGTAGTCTGTTTAACTTCTCTTTTCAAACAGTGCTCAAGTGACTTCTCTTAGGCAACATCTTCCTTCCTGCCGTGCTTTCTAGGACAGTCTGCCATTGCTCCTTGACATGCTGTTAATACTGGGCCACACACTTTACCAGTGATTAATTGTATGGTCAGAATTTGTGAGCTCTCTGTCTCTCTTTCACTAAGCTGTAAACTGAGTGCCAACTGTATCATGCATCTCTGTGCATGCCTAATTCTTTTTTTTTTCCTAGCAAGGAACCTTGTGCTAAATCAGTGGTTCCCAAAGGGTAGACTAGGAATGTCTAAGGGTCCTTAAGAGCTCTGAGAGGAATCTGCAAGATCAAATTATTTCTCTATCATACAAAGCTATTATTTTCCCTTCTATTCTCATTTACTTGCAACTGCACTGTCAAGTTTTCCAGAAGCTAAAAAAAAGGTGCCTGGGTGTGTTTTAGTGTTTTTTAAAATTTCAGTTTTTGTCAAACATTGACAGATAAAACCCACATAAGCACGATCTTTTTGGAGGTCCTCAATATTTTTTAATAGGAAAAATGTTCCTGAGACAAAAATTTTGAGAATGTCTATGCTAAATAATAAAAGCTGACATGTGAGACCTGTTATGCTAAGGACTCTATTTAGCACTCCATGTATATTAATTTATTTAAACTCCAGGGTACCCTGTGTGTTGGATGCTGCTATCCAGAAACTGTAGTACAGAGAGAAACAGCTCATCCAAAGCTTATAATTGGACATGGCAGAGGTGAGATTTGAAACCAGGCATTTATCTACTAGCACTGATTGGTACTGCTAATCACTTCTGCATTGATGGGGGTGAGTTATCCACTGCCTGTTTATTGAGTGCCTTCTATGTGCCAAGGACTAGTCACTGGCAAGACAATAGTGAATAAAAAGGATATAGATCCTGTGTCATCAACTTTATATTATAGTGGGAGAGAATAAACTGATGATAAAGTAACAGAATTCTTTATAATGAAAAAATCTTTCTTTTCTTTTCTTTTTTTTAGTTTGAAACAGGTTCTCACTACATTTCAGAGAGCCTCGATAAAGTGCTGAGGCTGGTCACAAACCTGAGATCCTCCTGTCTCAGCCTCCCAAGTACTGGGATTACAGGCATGCTCCACCACGCCCAGCTGCAAAATCTATTTTTTACATTCATTTTGTCTGATCATTCAGCCTCTGTTACTTCAACTTATTTTCTGAGTCTCAGTTGTCTCTTTTTTAAATATCAAAAAATACTTATCATACTTCACATTCAACAAATAATAGTTTATCACAATACTGTCAATTTATAAAGTCAGGAAAAAGCATACATTCATTTTGAAAGTATTCAAACCTGAAGATGTTTAACTGATAAGAACTATTTAGATGAATGTGAGAGAACAGACATTTCTCATTTAAGTTTAAACGATTAAGTAGAATACAGTAAAAACTTGTAAAGTGTCTTCTTATATTAGAAATCAAAAGATGATTATCAAGAGATTGGCCTGAATTGAAAACTACAAGAACATATTTTAGCACGATACTACTCAAATGTTTAAGTGTTGAAATCTTTACTTAAAATGCTTTGATAATGATTTTGAGGCCGATAAACTTAGATACCCTCACTCTGGGTCCTAAAGAGATCATTTGAAATGATGATATTTGTCAATTTACTCTACCTCTTAAAATATCTAAAAAAATCTTTCTCTAAAGTCAAAATAACTCTTTGATCACAATTGTATGGATTTAACTTGTTTTTAAAACTGCTTTTTTAAGCAAGAAAATAATTATATAACATTTTCCTACTCACTTTTGTTTAGAATTTTATAGGAACCGTAGTCTGGCAAGGACATGAAGAAATAACAGCTGGGTGAACCTTGGTCTAAGTAGTGACATCAGGAGGAATCAAAAAACCTCCCATTACAGAAACATACACTGCGACCTCAGCCCAGATGAAGAGCAGCAGTGATACTGAAGGTGTTCTGAACTGGTAATCCAGCAGTAAAATGGGACACACACATCAAGATTCATCTACTTATCTGTTATACACTAACTATATATGTGTTTGTACTACAATCTTATAAACATTACAAAACATAAACAGTGCAAACAGTGATAAAGGGGCTTCATTGGTTATACTCTATTTTTTTTAAGTTGTGTGGTAGGTACAGGGATGTTTAATTATCTGCTTTGGATTTCATATATATTTTATTTATTTTTGGTGGTACTAGGGATTCAACCCACGGTTACACACCTCTGAGTTACACACTCAGCTCTATTACATTTTTTGTTTGGAAACAGGATCTCACTAGGTTGCTCAGAGTCTCGCTATGTTGCTAAGGTTGTCCTCAAACCTGTGATCCTCCTGTATCAGCCTCCCAAGTACTGGGATTACAGCCATGTGTCACCATACCCAGCTCATATATACTTTAAATACATTCTTTAGTCTGTTTGAAATGTTTTGTCACAAAAATGAAAACAGAAATGACAAAAGCAATACATGTGCTGGCAAGGTCGCACACGCCTGTAATCCCAGTACTTGGGAGGCTGAGACAGAATCACAGGTTCATTGCCAGTCTCAGCAACTTAGTGAGTCCCTGTGCAACTTAGTGAGACCCTACTTCAAAATAAAAAATAAAAAAGGACTGAGGGTGTAGATCAGAGGTAGAATGTCCCTGAATTCAATCCCCAATAAAAAAAAGAAAGAAATGCAAGTTCTAAGATCCTCTTCTTGAAATCCAATTTTCAAAATCATTGCTAAGTGAACAGTAGCGTAAATTAACACAGATTCTTGGGTACCTTTCTCTTGACCACCTCAGAGTATATTCTGAGCTCATTTGGGGATTTCTGTGAAGGAACAGCTTTGCTGGACACAAATATCACTTCAAGTTCTACAAATCATCTTGTGTCCACACACAAATGGACTAAGTCCTGCTTCTGTTTCTAACTTTGCCATTTTAAAATAAGGAAATCCAGTATATGTTAAAGAGACTAATATAAATCATAAGACCTCAACATTGAAAAAAAAACCCAGAAATTTAAAATATATTGTCCTGAACGACCTTTATAATGCACACATATAGGTACATATATATTTATTTTTAATGTTAAAATTATCTTGCTATAAATCATCACTTTCGATACTGGGGGGAAAAAGAGTAATCAAAAGTAAGAATCCAAACCAAAGGTGGTAATTACCTTCAAACATTTTACCTGTAGCTTCCTCTAGTGTAGCAACATCAAGTCTGGGACTGTAGTTTCCATAACCAGCAGCAGTAAAAGCACGAATCTGGAAAACATACACTGTTCCTGGTTTCAGATTATTTATGGAGGCAGAAGTGGACTTGGTTTTTACAGTTGAGTAGGTCCTTTCCCTTTGATCCTAGAAACAATATTTACAGGGGATATTTAATTGTGATTGCAACCAGATAATTTGACAGCCAATTCTTGCAATTTATTTTAATTTGCCGCATGTTTTTATAGAGGCTACATTGTGCCTTGTAGAATATTACAACATTGAGTGGTTTCTAAGATGATATAAAATGTAAATGTGAAATATATGCCTTTGTTCTTCAAATTTCAAAGAGAAACAATAATGATGTTTTGAGATTTTGCTTTGTTGGGATAGAGTATACTGGCAAGAACTACTTACTCATAATCTAATCAACTGGCCTACTGATCAAAATGTGAGTACACTTATAAAATCTATGGCTTAGTAGAGGTCTTCATATCATAATGTAGTTCTTTTAATTTTTTCCCAAATGTTATTCAGTAAACAAAAAGCCACTTGCAAAAGATTGTTAAAGTTATTAAGTCAAGAAATTCAGTTAAAACTACCACCACATTCACATAATTATTTTCAATACAAACTTCATTTCTCACAGAATAAGACTACTTCTGCAAAATTATTCTTAATAGTACTTAGTGGAATATCTTTAATTAAAATGACCAGTATGAGAGTAAAATATGTGATTTATGGTTTGATAATATTTTCAATTTAATTCCATTCCCTCAATTTTTGGATGTGAAAACTGATGCTTGCTGAATTTATTAAAATAATAGTTACATTTCTATCTCATAAGCATCAAACATATTACCTGCATACGTATTATATGCCTAAGAATGAAATAAAAATAAAAATTCAAACATAGAAAAAATCTTGCCAAAATGATACTTAAATGAATGAAAATTTAAAGCTTCATTGATGTGACTCTCATGGGTTCTTTATAGTTGTTTTAAAAATTATACTTTAAAAAATACAATTTTAAATAGTATCTTATTAGTTCTATAATATCCACATTCAACATTATCTAGAAATAAATTTATTCACCAAACCCGAAAATGTCAGACTGATGGTTTGATTTACCTTCATAATGATATTTGCAAAAGTATAAACAAATATATACTTAAGCTCAATTTAGTGAAAATCATTTGTGAATGTCTTCACTATAATCACTTTTAAAAATGATACTTCCTATTATCTCTATGTTTTTCTCAAATAAAAAACTAAACATAACTCATATTAAAAGATACATACTTGCATATATTACAACACAATGAAACTTGTACTGTCTTCTAATAATTGCTTAATTTGCAAATTTACTGAATATAGATACATTCCTTTTCTGTCATGCCAAATAAAAATTAACTATTTGAACACATTTATTTCAGAGCAAGGATTTGGAAAACATTTCAGATTTTCATCATGAGAAACTTTACTCTTGCCATCTAACTTATATTTTTAAAAATGTATTTTATTGTCTTTGAAATTTGGTACAATACAGACAGGACTATAGCAGAGCTAACTAGAAAATAGACATAAGGAAATCAACATTAAAATCAATAATCCCCTTTGAACATATTTGATGTGACTGGAAATGTATTCCTTGGTACAAAAATGAGGCATACAAATTGCAACTTTGACCATGAAGATCTGAATTCATAATGTAAATAATCAGTAAAAATAATTTTAAACTTAACGTGAACATTAAAACTAACCTTATATAAACTTTTGTTCTTCAAAGAAAAAAGTATACCTATTCCTAGTGTTTTATATGCAATCCAATTTATTCAACCAAGTCAACTCAATCCCCAAGTTTTTCCAAAGCTTTAGGTCACTATTTATTAATCCTGTCTAAATAGTTAAAATGGCTATGTGTGTTACAGAAGTTCAGCTGACTTAAGTCAATACTAGTAACATTTATTATTATGATTACTGAAATAGTAATAGTTTCTATCTTTCAAATATTGAGACACGTTTCCTGTGAGATGGGACATGAAGAATGATTTGTGAACAGGTTTTATGTATTTTTTTCTTTCTGCCTCTAAGGAAGGCAGAAATAAATGTACTTATATACTCAAATATAAAACTATTTACTAAAATTTAGCCATTATCAGGAGGTCATAGGGGCAGAGCTTGAGTTTTAGTCAATACTTTTTCATGGAGAGATGGGTATTAGACACGATTAGTATAACATATACGAAATAAATTTTAGGAAGAATTTGAAGGAGTGAAATAGTATTATCTGACTCTTAAGTCTGGGAAATATTATATGCTTGTTATGCATAACATTCTTATTTTTTCATATTACTACATTATTTGAGGGTATCATCATTATCACTGAAACCACACAAATTCAATAAATCCTTAAGAGCCCAAACAGACATACTGAAAGAAATACTTTTCAAAATGTATTTGGCTAGTCTAGTTTTTGCTGTATGAATGTATCACACCCTGATCATTATATGGACAACCGAATAAATAAATATTCTACAAATGGAGCATTCTGTTTTGTAAAACAGAAACAATACACAGAAATTGTGATTATAACGATGAAGCGGAGATTCGGGAGATGGTTATTAAAAATGGCTAAAATGCACCACAAGTTTTGCAGTACTTCCGCATAGTTGGCATAAGGACTAACTCCAGTGTAGGAAACAGCAGCATGACGTGAGGCTCAGCGCACACGGCTGTCCGTCTTGGCTGCTCTCAGCACTTACTTTCTCGTAATACTTGATTTCGTATTCGGTGATGACTCCGTTGGGATGCTCTGGTTCCTGCCAGGAAAGCTCCACGCTCCGCTGCAGAACGCGCTCCTTCATCACTCCGCTCACTTGCGAGGGAGCTGTTTGGACAAGATGTGTCAATAAACAATGAGAAAATTCACTGGATGCCTCAAATCAAATGTCACAACTGATCAGTCCCATGCTGTGCCAGTTTCATTAAGGTAAAAGAAAGCACCTTTTCATAGCTCACAATTCAGAAGCTAATGAATATTCAAACAGGACCTTATTACTGTTCATAAACCTTAATAGAAATTTAAATTAAAGTGCAAACAGCAGAAGATAGCATTGTTCAAGTTAGTGAAAAATGGAAATGATGGGGCTGAGAATGACAATTAAGCAAATGAATGCTAATTAAGGCTAGAAAATATGATTTCAGATTAATCTCCAGTGATAAACTAAGTCCAAATATTTATTTCATATGCTACAGCAATTTAGTCTGCAAAGGAAAAATAACTTAATATTATATGAAAAATGTATACGAAGTGGCCATTTTAATATTCAGTTAAAGGGATCACACTTTTAAAAATGTTCTGTGTTTCACATGTGTGTATGTAGGTATGTATATGTTCTAAAAGAGTATCAATTAATGTTGGAAAAAATTTATACTTCACCAGGTCAATATGCAAAAAACCCCACTATTCCCACATAATTATGTGCATGAACACACATATATACATGCTACCGACTCTCACACAAGTAATTTATACCCCGTAACCTAGGCTTTAAGCTTTGGTAGAAGCAATTCAAAGCCCCAATCTTGCTTTCTCTTTCTATACGGATAATAATATGCTTAGAGTTCTTTCATTCTAATTAGTGGCATATCCTCTTTTTGGTAGCTAAGGCTGTGGAATGTAGCAAACTAATTTGCTCTGTCTAATTTGCTGGGCGATGATTAACTAGTTGTCTTCTCTGTCTACACGAGTATCTGTGCTGGCTTGGCTGAATTTCAGTGGGGTCATTATATGTTTCATGTATCATGCTCTATCTCATTCTGTAAAATATTTTCAGGCTGTTAATTTAATTTTCAGATGTCCGAAATTGTTAATAATCCTGCTGACAGAAAAGCAATTATATGGGGCCAAAGCCGTTTAAGCAAGTTTCTGATGTTTATCCCTTTGGCTTTATTTTGTTTCTTCTACTTCTTAATATTTTTTGTATCAATGTCTAGAAAACACATTTTTCACTTCTTTCTTGCTTGGCAATTTTGAAAGAAGGACACAAAAGATTCATGACTCCCATTTCCTCACAGATTACTAATAAAAGAATAACTAGGCAGATTAAGTGGGACAACTTTCCCTTCAAGGGAATGCAGTTGAAATACTCCATAGACTGTGTTCACAGACTAAATGCATTTCTGGTATGTTTTCAGGGAAGCATATTTCTTTTTTTAATATACTTTTAATGGTGCATTAAAATTATATATCTTAGTGAGGTTCCAAGTGATACAAGCATCCATGCACACAGCAGTTGGTGAGTTCCCCTCTGGATCCCACCCTGTTCTCATCCTCCAGAGTTCATATGAATGAGATAGGTAGTGACACCTTTATATATGGACTTAGCACTAATAGTCAGTGAGGCATATTTCTAATAAGAAGCCTTAATTTTGTCACAACTTTTGCAATCTGAGTATATATGCAGTGAAGAACTAGTCTTTAATGTGATGTATCTCTCTGTCCAGAGCATACTTACAGACTGTGAGTATGTTCTCACAGACTGTGATGTTCAGGAGGATGCTTCCCTAGGCCATCGTCTTGGGAAATATATACCCTACATGCCAGGCATGGTAGCACATGCCTGCTATCCCAGTACTTGGGAGGCCAAGAGAGGAGGATTGCAGATTTGAGGCCAGCCTTGGCAATTTAGCAAGACTCTCAGAAACCTGGAGAGACGCTGTTTCAAAAATAAAAAAAATACAAAAGGGCTGGGAGTGCAACATTGGGTTCAATCCTCAGTACCACACACACAAAAAATAAGAAGAGAAAGAAAAAAATATATATATACTCCAACCAATCATCAGGTGAGGCTCTATTTAAATAATCTCTGTCTAATTTGCCTAGCAAGATCATTCAGAAAAGTTTGTACTTTAACTAGTTAAAAGCATATAATGCAGGACAGGAGAAAATATTGTAATGGACAACATATTTCATTACCCAATAGGGCTGCGGTCCTCTGCTCAGATTCTAACAGAGGACCACTTACTTGTGCTATCTGAAAAGAGGTTAGCAAGAAATAGGTAAGGGAAGAAATATGTGTAAATCTTCAGATCTCTTCCAAATAACACATATTGTTAATGTGATTTTCAGTAGAAGTGAACTACAAGACCTTTTCTTTTTACTTATCCCAAAACATACAGTGAAGGCAAAAGGACATACGAATTCTCCCAGTTACGGAGGAAACGTGAAGTATAAATCTACTTTGTTTAGTTTCTGGTACATCGAAGCAAGATCCGAATATAAAATAAGACTTGATTTTTGCAAGTTACACACTAAAATTACATTCATTATTTTATCCTGGAAAAGAACTCTTACCAATAAAATTATGGTAATTAAGGATTTGGGGGAAAGAAGGTTGCCCAAAATACATTTGAAATATATATTAGCCGGGCATGGTGGTGCACGCTTGTAATCCCAGTACTTGGGAGGCTGAGACCGGAGGATCTGGGTTCGCAGCCAGCTTCAGCTACTTAGTGAGGCCCTCTGCAATTTAGTGAGACCTCGTTTCAAAATAAAGAATAAAAAGTAGGGCTGTGGGTGTAGCTCGGAGGTAGAATGCCCCTGGTTTCAATCCCTCGTACCGCCAAAAAACAAAAGAAATATATAATATTGTGAAATTCATATCCCAGCATCAGCAGTGTACTGTGCTACAGCATATTTTCCTTCTTTTGTACAGGGATCCATATCTGTAAGTGGCTATATTCCTGATTTTTTGTATATTTATTTTACTTTTAAGCCCTTGCTAAGACTGTATCAAGTCACACATTTTTAGAGGGTCAGAGACAAACGTACTAGCACATGGCCCTTGAGAATAGTGAATTGCATGATAGGAAAAATCTTTCTCTGTCTTATGTCCTTGAAATACAGGATTTTTTTAAAGGAAAACCTATTATATTTTCCCTTGAGTTTCAATATCTTAAGCATAAAGGATATACAACTCACAAAATATACAGTTTATAAACAAGAATGTCGCTACATCAGATTCTAACAAGGTCATTATCTATAGATAAAGTTATATGTTAAAGTAAAACCAAAGTGGCATAAGGTATGCTAATCTAAAAATACACTGCTAGCCGGGCGTGGTGGCGCACGCTTGTAATCCCAGTACTTTGGAAGGCGGAGACCGGAGGATCTGGGTTCGCGGCCAGCCTCAGCTCTCTCTCTTTCTCTCTCTCCCTGTCTCTCTCTCTCTCTCTACCTAGTGAAGCCCTCTGCAACTTCGTGAGACCAGGTTTCAAAATAAAGTATAAAAAATAGGGCCGGGGGTGTAGCACGGAGGTAGAAAGCCCCTGGGTTCAATCCCCGGTACCGCAAAATAAATAAATAAATAAATAAATAAAAATAAAAATACACTGCTATCCATGGTTAATATGTCATATTTGATCTACTGAATCACAGTGTCACAATTTCACTAAGAATCCACTCACTCTTATGCCAAAATACTCAATTAATTAAAACCTGAAGTTTATTTCTGAGAATGAAATGTATATGACTATATTATATGCATACTTAAGAATCAATTAGGTGGTATGACACTGAATTATAAGGTTCATAATTATCAAAATGAAATCAAATATATTTCAATTGGAATAGATGTGAAGCTAATAAAGTCCTTGAATTGGAAAATTTTGGAAAACAATTGCTACTTGTAGAGGAACTCTTTAACATGAATTTTAATAGGGTTTCTAAGAAATGATTAACAGATTCATTTCTCACTCAAATTTCTATAAAAATCCAAATATGTTAGTTAATTTCAGCTTGAGAAATGGATGGAACTATCTTAGCATTTAAAGTACTTCAAGAGTTACTGGAGACATGAACATAAGAAATATATAAATATAAAACAGACTAATTCCTAATGCACATTATTAATTATATTTGGAATCTGCAAAAATGATAATAAAATATGATCTTAGAAAATTCAGAAACAGTTTACATAGTTCAAAGTGAAAAATCTAAACAGAATAACAACAAAGTTGATAAAGTTTGTTAAACAGGAAATCAAAAGTCTAATGACAGGCAGAAAACTAAATTTGTGGGCTGGGGTTGTTAGCATGAGGCTTTGAATTAGAAAACAATCAGTAACAAGGATGGTGGTGGGTTTATGTAATCATTTTGACTTGAACCAGTAATCATTTTGCACATTTTGAGCTTCAAAGCACTCATATACCATCTTTGATCTTAATAATTTACTATTAAAATCCATTTAAAAGCATATATATATGATGAAATGTGCTATATACCAATGAAGATAATCTAAACAATTTTGTATTGTAGAAACTCTGGTCTTTATATTTAGTCTGAGAAAGGGAATCATTCTCTTTTAATATTATTTTGTATGTTAGGGAACAATTCAATTTCTGAAGTCAAACACAAAATTCCCAATTACAATTCACTTTTTTAAATTTCAAGCATTTACTATTACTTACAAACATTAAAAGTAATGATTCATTTAAAAGCAGTATTTAACCACAAATTTCTAAACTTCCATACATAGTGCATTTTTAATCTTTTTCTTTCATTAAATACACGATTGATTTAAGGATAGGGAGAGGCTGCCTTTGGGGGCCTAAGTAATTTTTGTCTTTGTCTAAAATGCATCAACTTTGAGACCTTGACTTCCTTAATTCCAAAAAAACTTCCAATTTAACATTTTCACATATATATATATATATATACACACACTTTTATTGGTGCATTATAGTCTCACATCATAATGTAAATCATGGTGGTAGTGACATACATGCACACAGCACTTGGCAGGCTTTCCCCTAGCTCCCTCTCCATTCTAAAAGGCTATATTTAAATCACAGTATGGAATATAGCTTACTTCCATGTATGGGGGAATTCTATAGCATGAAGTGGGGAAAAATACAACATTAAAACACAGTGTACAAGGCAGACTGGCCCTTAAGGAAGTCCATACCCTAATCTCTGGAACATGTGAATATGTAAATTACATGGTGAAAGGGAAATTGCAGATACAAGTTATAGACCTTAAAATAAGAGATGATTGTGGGTCCCCTCTCCCCCAGTGGGCCCAAGCTAACCACATGAACTCTTAAGAGCATAGAAATTTCTCTAGACAGGGTCACAGCAATGATGTAGAAGAAATCAGAGTCATTTGAATCCTGAAAGGGAATCAATCTACCATTGCTGGAGGGGCCACATGGGAAACAATGGAAGATGTGGAAGTAGCCATTAGGATCAAAGACTGGCCCTGTCTGACAGGCAGGGGAATGAAGACCTCAGTCCTACAAGTCCAAAGGAACCGGCATACCATAGAGGATCCAGCTAGTGAGCCCCACTGTGCTGGACTTCTGACCCACGGAACTGAGAGACAATAAATGAGCACTGTTTTAATATGTTAAATTTCGGGGGCATTCTTATAGCTACAAAAGAAAATTAATGTATATTGTGAAGAAAAAAAGTAGACCTTTTATTATAACGTATTATAACATGATAGCTTTATTATATGATTATGTATTGTAATAATGTGATCTGTCAAACTTTATGTTGAAATAGCATGCAGTCAAGTAATTATATTCTTGATTAAGACCCCAAACAAGATGTTTTATAGGGAAAAATTCCAGGATATCTGAAGAAGAAATTTCTTTTATGTTATAGAACTTTAATGAAGTTCATGAGTCTGATTTTTTATTTTAAAAAGTAATTCACTTACACCAGTCATCATTTTCCTTGCACTTGAATGTTCTAACTGAATTTAAACAAAGAGCGAAGTGGAAAAATATATCTGTGTTTCTAACAATACAATGAGGTAAGATGGGTCAATAGGCATGAAATGACCTTTATTGTGCATATCAAGTTGTGACTGTAAAAATGGTCCAAAATACATCTTTCTGAGAATAATTTTTTTCTTTTCTGTTACCATAATTAATTGGTAAGTAATTGTTTGGATGTTTAATTGATTACTGTAAGAGTAGTACCTCCCAGAAAAATCTATAAGTAAAATAAATTCCAAGTAAAATGACTCTAAAAAATAAATAAAAAAACAAATATCAAAAATAAATGTATAAAATAAATGTCAAATAAAGGTCAAAGAGATGAGAGTTATGGAGAGAACTAGGGTTAATTTGTAACTCTTGGTACATTTTTTATTTTGCTAGTGTTCCTCTGAATGTCATACAAATAAATGATTAAAATTTTGATCACAGTAGGTATAAATTAGGCAGCTTCCCAGAAGTAGAATTGCTACTCATATCAGCCCTATTCACAGAAGAATACCTAAAGAGCCAACTAATATGACAATTCAGGATGGATAAGAAACTCTTGATAGTGAATCATACATGTAACCTATCTTTCTAATCAGCAGTTAATACTACTTTTTTAGTAGTTTTGTTCTATTCAACAAATATTTGTTTGGCATTTACTATTTGCAGGACATTGTGAATTTTTATACATCATTACGAGTTTGCAAAATTCTTCATATATATCTTCATATAAATACATATATAATCTACATATGTAACATTTCCATATTTATATGTGTATTTTCCTATATATTTCTTTATTCCATACTACAATTCTATGAGAGTTAGATACTGTTCTTTCTATTTTATTAGCAAAGAAGTTGAGCCTTAAAGATATTAGGTAGCATCTTCTCATTATTCAGCAGATGTTGTATTCTGTGTGTGTGTGTGTGTGTGTGTGTGTGTGTGTGTGTTGCTGGAGATTCAACCCAGGGACATTGAACCTCTGAGCTACCCCCTTGACACTATTTTATTTTTCATTTGGAAAAAGGGTCTTACTAAATTGCCCTCAAACCTGTGATTCTCCTGTCTCAGCCTCCCAAGTACTGGGATTACAGGTGTGGAAAACCTTGCCTGGCTCGATCCTTGTTTTAAAAACTTAACTTTCAGCTTTTTTTTTTTCACTACTCTGTAATAATTATAGGTGGTGGCACTTTTTGAGATTAGATATTAGAAGGAGGATGGTTCTTCATTTATTCATTTAATATTTATTGAGAATTCACAATTTGCCAAAATGTTAACTTTGGGGATATAATGATAAAAAGACCTTTCGGAGTCTGCTGAATAGGTAGTAGTAGTCCTAGAACTTGCTGATACCAGAAGAGGCTAAACTGACTAGAGTTTTTTTTAGTCACTTAAAAAAAAGCAAATATACATATATGCTACAAAACTCAAAAAGTATAAAAGAATAAAATGAGACTTTCTCCCAGTCTGGTTCCCATGTTACAAAGGTATCTTTCCCTAAAGCAAAACCTCTTAACAATTTTCTTAATAGCCTTCCAGAAATAGTACAGGTAAAAGCAAATACAAGCATTTTTACGCTAGTAAAATATTCTAATAATTATTCTAATAGTATGATACACAAGCTTGATTTTTCATTTAAGCTGCATTTTATAACTTGTACCATTGACACCTACAGATCTACATTGCTCTTTTATCAGCTGTGCTGTGTTCCACACAAGGATTGACATGTTTATTTGACCACATTTTTATCAGTAAGCATGGTCCTTTCCCATCTCTCTTTATTACAGATTGTGATGTAATAAAACTGCCTGCAAACTGGTTATCGAATATGAATCCTCTAAGAAGAATAAAGCATTTCAGAGCAGAGTGGTGCCCACAGGTGAGAAGAGATGGGTAAGTTTATATGGTCGGAATAGACAAAATGTGACCATTGTTAAAACTCAGTTAGAATTGCTGCTTTATCAAAGGAAATGAAGACTTGATGAAGTTATTATTCAAAATGTTCCAGCGCAGTATCAGTGAAAACGCAGACCGGCTACTCAAGTGCAGCTGCAAGTCACTGGTGTCTGCGACGATGAGGAACTCGGGTCAGATGCACATCAGCTACATCAGTAAGCACTTTTCTGTGTTGCTCAGCTGATTTTTTTTTTTCCTAGCAAGATTTCTTGATGAAAAAAAGCACTTATTTTTCTTTTCAGCTTCCTCGATGGTTTTCTTTCTGATGCAAGCTACTTATCTGTCACTTACTGGTATTTTGAGTAGCAGTGTCTTTTAAAAGTACTCTAGTATTAGTCTCAAGTGCCCTTCAGTGTTACACTAAAATGCCCAGAAGATAATATCACTATAACAACATTTTTATTGGTTTCTGATGAGAGCTTCATTCATTCCTAACTTCACCCTATAATTCTTTACATGACTGATTACAGTAAAAACAAAGAGTTGTATGGATTCTGAAGATGATGCAGTCTCAGTTCCTACCTTCCTACCTTCTGGCAGATTTTTCTTTTTATTTTTTGCTGACAGTTTACCTTCCTGGTATAGCTTTTATTTTTTATATGTTTATTGGTGCATTACAGTCTCACATCATAATGTAGTTCATAGTGACAGCGACACACGTGCACACAGCACTTGGTGGGCTTTCAAGCCCACCCCTTCCCCCTTCCCCATACACATACATATATGAGAATACCAATGTCAATCTGGCAGATTTTACTTCAGAAAATAAGTTAGAACATGAATGTACACAAACAATTTGAATGCAAAACTAAATACTATAACACAAATAAAATATAAGCCAAATGCCTACAGATTCTTGGGAGACAGTGAAGAGCCAAACACCCATAAACACAAAAATTACCTGTTGTTCAAAAAAAATTGGTAATTCAGTATTTGACTAGTATAACCATATGGCCAAACTACTTTTTTTGGAATGTTAATATCATATTTATAATCTCTAAGAGATAACTTTATATCCATTAGATAATAACAGACCCGGGTTGGAGATTGGGTCATAATTTTCTCTCTCGTGGCCTCCAACTCCTTGAGTCATCTTTCCTTTGTTTCACCTAATACAGAATTCATTTTTGGTGACAGTACTACATAGTATGGCATTAAATCATTATATCTATTAGTCTCCTTAGCTGTTCTGATGTTCTTTGAAGGTATGAATAGCATGTACCAGTTAAGAGTATGGGCCCAAGAGCTAGCCTTCTTGGTTTACAGCTGGGATCCATTGCTTATTTGTTGTGTGATCTTGAGCAAGTTAATGACTTTCCTGTGCTCAGTGTTCTCAGCTTTAAAAGAGGGCTAATCAGAGTGCACACTTCATAAACATAATTGCTATGAAAACTAGATGTATAAATGAATATTAAATACTTAAAACTAGTCCTGGTACATGGTATTACACCAAAAATATGTATTATTATCCCATATTTATTTCACCTGTATTAATATTACTGATTCATGGGACCCTTTTCAGAATACTCTAATTCTAAAATTGGATTTAGGTATTAGCATCTTTCACACACACTACAGATGAATCTGATGTAAGGCTGATTATGAGAACAATTCCTCTGAAGATGGGCAGGAAAAAAAATGTCACTTCAAAATGGAATTCCAATGTCCTTCATAATAAATGCTGTCAATGTTAGATTTTTAATTTTATATCAACTGTTTTTATTCAATAGCCATTTTCATAGATTAGCAATTCATGTAATTTATACTCCATTTTATACAAACAAGCTAGATATAAAAGTAAAGCATCAATGTTAAGTCATTTACAAGGGATACATCATTGTAAAAAAGAAAATGAAATAATTAAAATGGGAAAAGGATGAAGAAGACATACCCTTTTCAGAATGTTATAAAATATACAGAGAAGTGAGAAAAATGCAGATGAAGCAACTTCTCAGTGTTGAGGAAACTAAGATGTTGAGGGATATTTTTTTAAATTCCTTTCATACTTGGTCAATTTCATGTGTTGGGTAATCTGGCTCCCTCTCTACTTTTCCAAATGCTACCTTATTTTTAACATCAACTATGCGCTATAGCCTTGCTTTAATGATGGAATATTCATAGAAATGATATATCAGGAAGTATGGGGCAGCTATGGCCCACAGTCATACCCCTCTTTAATAATGAAATGAACCCGTAAGACACATGCACTTGTACACACACACACACACACACACACACACACACACATATGTTGATGACCTGTCTTTTACAAGTCATCAGAATAACATTTTCCACTGTGTATATTTTCTTTGATTTTAGAAAATGTTTTTATTTTTAACTTTAGCCAGAGCAATAACGCAAAAGAAGGAAATCAAAGGAGTGCAAATAGGAAAAGAATAACTGAAACTATCTCTATTTGCAGATGACATGATATTATACTTAGAATACCCAACAAACTCAATCAAAATGCTTATAGAACTGATCAACAAATTCAGCAATATGTCTAGATACAAAATCAATCTAAAAAATCAGAAGCTTTTCTGTATGTCAACCATAAATCCACTGAAAAAGAAATCCAGAAAACATTTCCACTCACAATATCCCCCAAAACAACAAAATACTTAGGGATAAACCTAACCAATAAGATAAAAGTCCTCTACAAGGAAAATTATAAAACATTGGAAAAAAGAAATTGAAGACCTTAGAAGATGGAAAGACCTCCCATGCTCTTGGATAGGCAGAATAAATATCATCAAAATGGCCATTCTTCTAAAAGTGACCTACAGATTCAATGCAATACGCATTAAATTCTTCATAGACATAGAAAAATCAGTCCTTAAATTCATTTGGAACAAGAAAAAACCCAGAATAGCCAAAGTAGTTCTCAGCAACAAGAAGTATGCAGGAGGCATCATAATACCTGACTTCAAACTATACCACAAAGCCATAGTAATAAAACAGCATGGTATTGACACCAAAGCAGATACATAGACCAATGGAGCAGAATAGAAGACTCAGAAACAAATTCACACACTTAAAGCCAATTGATTTTTGACAAAAGGGCCAAAAACATGCACTGGAAAAACAAATGGTATTGGCAAAACTGATTAACCATATGCAGAAAAGACCCCAAAGTCACAAGAAATTAAAATGAGGATTAATATGTGGAATTGCATTAAACTGAAGAGCTTCTGCACAGCAAAGGAAACTATTAAGAACCTCAACAGAGAGCCGACAGAATGGGAGAAGATTCTTGCCATCTACTCCTCTGATAGAGGACAAATATCTAGAATATACAGAAAACTCAAGAAATTCACTGCTACAAAAACAAACAACCCAATCAACAAATGGGTAAGTGAACTAAATAGACACTTCACAAAGGAAGAAATACAAATGGCCAATAAATGTATGAAAAAATGTTCAAAATCATTAGCAATCAGAGAGATGCAAATCAAAACTACCCTGAGATTTCACCTAACCCCAATTAGAATGGCAATCATTAAAAACACAAACAACAACAAATGTTGGCGAGGATGTGGAGAAGTAGGGACTCTAATACACTGTTGGTGGGATTGCAAATATGTGCAACCACTTTGGAAAACAGTGTGTAGGATCCTCAGAAGATTGGGAATGAACCTACTATATGACTCAGCAATATCACATCTAAGTATCTTACTAAAAGAATGGAAACCAAACTACCAGACTAATGCATGCAAATCTATGTTTATACCTGCACAATTCACAATTGCCAAACTATGGAACCAGTCGAAATGTCCATCAACAGATGAATGGATTACAAAACTATGGGATTTATACACAATAGAATTTTACGCAGCCATAAAGAAGAACAAAATTATGTCATTTGTAGGCAAATGGATGGAATTAGGGAACATTATGCTAAGTGAGATTAGTGAGTCACAAAAAGTGAAAAGTTGGATGTCCTCCCTAATATGCTGAAGCTAGGGAGAATAGGGCATAGGAGGGACTCCAGACAAAGAAGGAGAAACCTTAGATAAGTAAAGAGGCGACCTGAGAGAGATGGGAGGGGGGAGAGGGAAACACCCTAATGCACAGGATGTACATACACAAACTTATCAAAGTCAATCACCATACTGAACAGGATAGGAGGGAAGGGGGAGGGAATGGGGGTAGGAATTGGGGGAGGGCTAAATGAGTGATGAGCCATATGTGCATGTATGCATCTAACACCCTAAAACTCATCAAGTTGTATGATTACAATGCACCAATAAATTAAAAAAAAGAAAAGTATATTGTATTTAGCCAAGGAGTGTGGTGGCGTACACTTGTACTTGGGAGTCTGACAAGAGGATCACAGGTTTGATGCCTACCTCAGCAACCAAGTGAGGCCCTCGGCAACTTAGTGAGACCCTGTTTCAAAATAAAAATAATAATAAAATAGGGCTGAGGGTGTAGTTCAGGGGTAGAATGCCCCTGGGTTCAATCCTGAGTGCTACACAAACACACACAAAAAATAATATTATATTGTATTCCAATCACAAAAATGTTTTAACTCTGGTAGGCAATTTTGAATTGCTTATTCAGACCAAATGTTTATATATAAATATATTTATTTACAATATCATAGCTATATTATAAGTTCTTCACAACATGAATTTCCTTTGGTATACAGACTGTCTAAAATTATATTATATTTGATACAGTGTAACTATATCAATATAATATATGTAACTGTAACTATATTTCCTTACAGCATGTAGATTAATGTAGTCTTAATTAAAGCAAGGTTAATATATATTCTATTATATATTATAAAACATATAAATGACTTTTATATAATAACATATATTCAATAATATTTACTTTAATTTCCACATATAATTATCTGATTAAGTTTATTCGTTATACTTCCTAGTTACCCATATTTAAAATATTGCCCTGTATAATATAATATTGAAGAAATTCACAGATTTGGTTTACTTTTCAGGAATAGTAAAGTGCATATTTAAACAACATGTAACAGAGTAAATAGGAAGGATATTAATGATAAAAATGTGACATTTGCCTTAAAGGAGAGTTACTCACACACATTCAGAATAAATCATATTTTTCTATTTGAATAAAATTTACCTTATTAAATACTGTGTGCTCACTGTATGACTACACTGCTATTTATTGCTTCCTAAATAATTTTCCATTCCACCAGCATTTTTATTGTGAAAGCAATGTAATAAAATGGAAACAAAAATGTAAAAATGAATGAGACATAATAAAAATTGAGTTTATCACATATAGTAATCTATAAGATTTCATTAGATATTTGTTTCATATATGTGATTGTGGGCATATGGATATGCTGAAGATATATAATATGCATCTATAAATTACTACTCACAATTACAGTTTGAGAGTCTCTATATTATGTGATATAAATCTGATGATATATTTATTTATAGAGTGATATACATTGAGTTCATATTGTATAATACCAAAAAGTACAAGAATATTTGATAGTGTCATACTATCATAGTCATCAAAGATTGGTGTTTGAAGAAAATGACAAAAGTTTCATTATATTTTGGCTACCATAAATCTCATATTCTTCTACATTATCATTCCCTTTTATTCTATTTTAATCTTTGTTTCTTCTACTCCGATATGAATTATTTTACTATATTTCACTAGGTGTAAAACAGAAATGTATCCCAATGAACCTACTTTCTTAAATAGCATCTAACAATATTATCTTTTTGAAGAGATTGTTTCACAATTGTGGTTTTGTTCATTTCATTTTATTTCAAAAGCATCAGTCTGGTGCTTCTTGGAAATAATTTAATTTTAATTTCCCATCTGATTATAAGTTGAATTATTCAATAAGAAGAAGGGAAGTAATAAGAAAAAAAGAAGAAAGAAGGAACAAGAACTGAAGGAGGAGAAAAGGAAAAAACTTAATGACGATTGACTCAATATTATCTCAATTAAAATGTCCAATTAATAAAGTTATCCTCTCAATTGCCTTAATTATTCTGAATTGAATACATTTCTTCTTACAAGTACATAAGCTTAGTTGGTTGTGATGGCTCTTGCCAATAATCCCAGTACTTGGGAGACTGAGACAGTAGTATCATAGGATAAAGATCAGCTCAGCAATTTAGGAAGACCCTGTTTCAAAACAAAAAATGAGAAGAGCTGGGGTGTAGCCTGGAGGTAAAATGCCCTGGGTTCAATCCCCAGTATAAAAAAAATAGAAAAAGAAAAGAAAAAGAGAGCACATAAGATTAATACATTCATATTGCTAAATAATTTCTCAATAATAGTTATTTATTATTTTATGACAAGAATCTTTTGGAAATCAAGAATTTAGTTTTAGACAGCCTGCTAAATATATTTCCTGAAGCTTTGTGCCTTAAAGTTGTTGCTTCCCAAAGTATAGCCTACTACTTAGAAATTTAGGTATAATGAAAATTAGATTAAGTTTCCTGAAGTCATATGATACCAATGGTACAATGTGGCATTGATTTGCTATATAACATCTTAGTACCAAGAGAAAATTAATGCAGCTTCCTAAAGTGCCCACTTAATAACCAGGAGACACCTGTGCACTGGGAAAATGCCCTGCTGCAGGCAGGGAGAAGGAAATGGCAACGGAGCATGCTAAGGACCTAAATTAGGAAAGCCAATGTGCCCAGAAAACCCTGGCAACCTTCTGTTTATACCTCGTTCATCTCATTCCCTAGACTGAGAGGCAGATTTTTAAAATTAAGCTGAGTGTACTGCTGATCTAAAAAAAGAGAAATGATAGTAACTAAGAAGAAAAGACTGGATATTAGGAAGGAGACCAGCAGTGCCTGTCACCCTACCTTCTCACTGTTGGGAAGAGGAGATTACGAACGTATAGTGACCCTCCAACCCTCGCAATTCATTTCTCTTCTGAATATAGAACAGGACGTACCAAGGGAACTGATTCATATTCCCTAAGTAAAGGCAATAGATCAGGATGAAAAGTCAGGTTTTGTAAACGAGGACTTGGCGGGATATTTATGATAACACTTAGCCTTCATCTGTCAAGGCTTAAAAGCTAGGTGAGAAAAATCATTTTCCTTGTTTGGCCACATCTGGGAGTTATTTCTAATAATCTTTTCCCTGTAGGACCATATAGTTGTAGAAAACTTGAACATGGTAGAGGTCAGAACTGAATCGGTCACATTAGGTGATTTAGAAAGATTTCCAATGAGGAAAGTCATTTACTGGAAAGCATGAATAATATGTTGACGAACATGAATAGAGTACTTTTAAAAAGCACAACTTTCAATAGCTTGCTTAATTTAACAGTTTTATACTTGAGAAATACCTATGTAAAAAGAAAGTCAAGTTAATTCATAGTACTAGCAATGAACTCTTCATGGTGCATATTTTAGGTACTTAATATATGTGAAGTAAATATATAAGTTTATTATTGTATAAATTGCCCTTTCTTTTTCATAACAAGTCTCATCCTTACCATTGGATTCTTCCTAAATGATTTTACATAAAATCAATGCTCTTCCATGAAGATAAAATTTCACGAGTCTATATCTTTACATTCTCCTATATCTGGGGAATTTCTCTTCTCTTTATGGACAACTATGAACAAAAAAAAAGTTTCTG
Source organism: Glis glis (assembly GCA_004027185.1). Classification (NCBI taxonomy): domain Eukaryota; kingdom Metazoa; phylum Chordata; class Mammalia; order Rodentia; family Gliridae; genus Glis; species Glis glis. The sequence continues at coordinate 72,077 of PVJS01000958.1, forward strand.
TTTTCTATCTCCTCAATTCCATTCATGCTTCACCCTCCCCTAGACTGGCTTCAGTCCACATTATTTCATTAACTAAATTCTTGATAAGGCTGCACATGACCTCAACTTACTCACCCCCTACTTTCTTGAATCCACAGTAACATCAATATTGTTAATCTTCCTCTCATTATCTTCTTGGGTTCCATGATACACTGTCTTCTAGATTTTTGTATATCGTTTGGCAAGATCCAGAGGTGGCGCATAGCTGGAGAAGGGGGTTACTGAAGGTGTGTTTTTGAGGACCCTGTCTGCCCCTAGGGCCCTCCTCTAGCTCTCTCTGCTTCCAGTCGCCATGAGCTGAGCAGCTTTTCTTCCTTGCCTGTTGCCATGTTGCTTCTTCCTTGGAGTTAGCGACTCTGGATTGACCTTCTGAAACCATGAGCTGAAATAAACTTTTCTTACTCTAAGTTGCTGTCATCAAGTATTTTGGTCACGGAGCTGACAAATCTGACTAATACAACTCAGTATATTTATTAAAATCATTGAATTATACATTTGAAATGCATAAATTTTATAGCATGCTAGTTATACCTAATGAAAGGTGTTTAAAAATAGTTAATTTGATTTCCATAAATTTTAGAATAAGGACCAAAACCCTTCACATGATTTACTGTCTCACCCCATCTATCTTTCTGTCCTCACCATGTATAAATCTCCCCTCATTTGTGCATCCCATACACCTTTTCATTACTTAACTGCATCAAACTTCTTTTGACACTAAGTTGAGATGTCATTCTGTTCTTCTTTTAAAGTAACTTTCCCAACTTTTCTAACTGGGTAAAATTCACCTTTGTGGAATTAGGAAACCTCCCTTTAGAGCAGTTCAGATCTACAGACTAAGTGTTTGTATGATTACTTGCAATTCATTGACCAACAAATGCTCAATTGCTCTTTAAACTGAGTACATTTTCTATTTTTTCCAGTACTAAAATTTTTTTCTAATGGTCCCCTTCTCTGGAAAAACCCATCATACTTATGAATACAACCCTTATTTCTGTTTTAAACTTAGATGACAGAAACAATTATTTAACAATTTTTTCAGAAAGAGCCACATATAATGAAAAAGGAAAGACATAATCTCCATGGTTAGTACTTATGAGCAATTTATTTTGGATGGAAGGCTTCTTTATACAATGTTAAAAATAAGGACTGACAAAAAGTTTTAAAATATATTAATATTCCACCAGTTAAAAAATGGATGAGAAATAACTTTCTGGTGTCAACTTAGTAGGGTATGTGTTTAAGAAATAAGAAATAAGTTATATAAAGATAGATAATAATGATGCACCATATATTTCAAAAAAGAAGAAAGGATTTTGAATGTCGTTACCACAGATAAATGATATTTGAGGAAATGGAATGCTCTCTCTGACTTGAAAATTTCAGAATGTATGCATGTATCACAATTGCATGTGGTACCCCAAAATATGTACAATTTTTAGGTTCAAGTAAATTTTTTTAAAAAATTACAAAAAGTATGTGCTATCTGCTTCCCTTTGATCCATTTGGAAAATGGAATAGTACATTATTACTCAGGTAAAGTACAAAAGAACATGTAGCCACTGAGAACACACACACGCAATGCATGTAATATACATGGAATATACTTCCATTATATCACAGAATCAGAAGGAAAAGTAATTTCAAATCAGTCTAGATTAAATTTTATTTCTCACACTTGGAAGCAAAAAACAACAACCAAATATATGCTTGGCTATTGTCTCATAAATATATATACAATAACAGAAAGAAAGGATATGGACTGCTATGGCTGTCCCCTGTTCCATTTTGAAATCATTCAGAAAAGATTCAATTTCTGATCTGTCCTTCCTAGTTATGACATCTTGCTCAAGTTGCTAAACTGCTCGGAAACACCTATTTTTCATCCATAAAATGGGAACAAAAAGGGCATTGAAATAATTTAAAAACATAAGGAATATAAATCACTTAGCAAAATGTTTAGCAATTGGCAATCTTTCAATCAATGTGTTATTAAGAAAGAAAAATTAAAAGAAGAAATGTGCAAAATTTACAAAAAGCATCTCAAGAAATATTTACGGTAGTTAGTCCATTTACATTATTTCTTTCTAATTAAACTGAAAGTTTAGAACATAACATAGCTATTGTAAATATCTACATCTGAAATCTGAGTATTTAAATTTCAGAGGTTCACTATAGTCAGGCATCTGTTGAGGTACAGAGTTGTACCCTTTTATTCAATTATAATTCCAGATGTAATTCCTTTTTATTTGGTGTGATAAAAGAGCTGACCCAGTACTTCATAAAATTACTCACATAAATAAATTATAATGTAAGGTTAGTATTTATTACACAAAATATTAGTTATAAACTGTAATATTTCAATACTAAACTTTCTTTGCTAACAGATTGATTTATTATTTTAAGTGATTTGAAATTATGACTTAATGCATCTTGATAACATCTATGATAACCTTTCTAAAATGTACCTCATGATTCTGTTATTCTGATGCCTGAAAACACTTTCACAACTCCCAATTAAAAATTACAGTGTTGGGTACCTTAAGTTGTGTGATTTGGACACATTAATTTCATTTCATTCTCCATCAGTTTTCTCACCTCTCACATGGAGATAACAATACCATGCTCTAAGAGGTTGTTGAAAGCATTAAATGAGAAAAGATGAGATCTGTTTAGCACAGTAAATATACAATAAATGGTATAATTCACAATATGAGTTCTGCTTACAAGGTCTGTCAGGGGTATACTGTTGACCTCTGTTTATTCTCTAGCCTCAGTATCTGCTATTTCCTTTACATTTGCAAAAGAATTCACATCTTTATTTTCAATGCTACCACTACCTCATATTGTTGATTTTACTTTAGCATTTTAAACATCTATGCCAAGAATGTTGATACTACTTAAAGAAACAATAGCAGATATACTTGTTATGGGATAATTGCTGATTTAAGAAAAGGCAGGCAACAATGCAGGACTCTTACTTGTATTGAAAGGCTATTTCTGTCATTATTGTTGTTCTTTAGTTATGCTGCCACAGGACCAACCTGACCCTGATAAAAGGTTGTGGAGTACCACTGTATTATGCCATTAATACCTATTGCTTTAGATCAATATCCAAGAAATTCCCTACTGTGGTTACAAGCTCAGCATACCAAAGTAGGCATAAATAAGTTATTTTACACTAGCAACAACCTACAGATCAGCAATTAACTTCACTGCACACACTTTCATTTTGTAGTATAAATATAACATAATGATTACAACTTCTGTAAACACTAGGTAGATTGGCAAACAATGCACTGAACCACATGTGATAGATGTAGAAGGTAGTGATGGGGAGGTATTCAAGATAAATCTCCCCTCCTGATGATGCTCCATTTCTAATCCATTGCACTCATTTAGGAGGAGATATAGCCTTTTAATATTCATGCTGATTTGTGGAAGCAGAGAGAGGAAAATGTTATAAGTTAGGAAAGATTTATAAATCATATTATGAAAAATAATTTCAGGCCCTTTAAATTTAAAAGAAATGATAATAGCCAATCTCAGAACGTCAAGCGTCATAGGTTTTCTTTCATATGTGGAAGCTAGACAGAAAATACACAACAAAATGGACTTCAGATAAATGAGGAGACCAGTAGAATAGTGGAAAGGGATTGGGGGAGGGAGATAAGAGGGGGGAAATGGAGTATTGAGGTAGGAAACAGTTCAAATGATGTTATGTCCATATATGAAGGTACCACTGCCATTCTCACTAACATGTACAGTGGGGGGGGATGCAGAAGGAAATACACCAAGTGCTGTGTGCATGTACGCTTGTAACACGTTGAACATCACTATGATGAATAATTACAATGCATCAATAAAAGTATAAAAATGACAATTAAAAAATAAAAGTAATAGAAAAGAGGTGAGTATGGTGGCAGACTCCACAATCCCAGTGCTTGGAAGGCTGAGACAGGGGGATTGCAGGTTCAAGGACAACCTCAGCAATTTAGAGAGACTCTTTCAAAATAAGACATAAAATATGGCTTGGGGTGTAGCTTGGAGGTAGAATGTCCCTGGGTTGAATCCCCAGTGCTAAAAAGAGAATTAAATTATTTAAAAAAACAGGTAGAGCCGGGCATGGTGGCGCACGCTTGTAATCCCAGTACTTTGGGAGGCGGAGACCGGAGGATTCGGGTTCGCGACCAACCTCAGCGCGCATGCGCGCGCGCGATTGATCGATCTCTCTCTCTCTCTCTCTCTCTCTCCCTCTCTGTCTCTCTGTCTCTCTCTCTACCTAGTGAGGCCCTCCGCAACTTCGTGAGACCCGGTTTCAAAAATAAAGCATAAAAAAATAGGGCCGGGGGTGTAGCGCGGAGGTAGAACGCCCCTGGGTTCAATCCCCGGTACCGCAAAAAAAAAAAAAAAAACAGGTAGAAAAGACTATGAAATATCATACATGTATATATAATGATTTTTAATTTCATAATTTAGTTTGTATAATATTCAATCTACTATGATTTAACTTTATTCAGTCATACTTTTTATTTCAAACAAAATTTTGGTGATAATTTTAGAATGATTTTTCAGAATCCTCAGGGGTTTAAGTGTCAAGAGATTATTAATACTTTCTGAAATCTTTTTCGTTTGTTTTAAAATACACGTGTTTCAGAATTTGAGATAAAATTCAGAAGGAGATGTAAAGTTAAATAAGCCACTTAGGAAAATTAGATATGAGAGTTTTTCTGTCATGTTTTTATGGTTAGTGCTTGCTCCCAAGATCATCTTTATGAAATCCCCTGTTTCTTTCTTTGACATTTGAAAGAAAATATCGTTATTTTTATGTCTTTTTAAAACCAATCTGTCGACACTGGTATCAAACAACTTTGAACTGATGTTGAATTGTGTAAGAAGTGACAATATCAACTCCCAAGACAGCCAAAATGCTTGCTTCAAGAATGCGTTTTGACAGGTCAGACACCAACCTGATACTTAGGACTGTGCACCAGCAATATGCAAGCACCACAAACAGTAAGGAGAAGCTGCAATTTCCTTGGAAGGTATGTTCATATTCTCTGAAAAACCGTTCTATATTAATTACCACTCTTTTGTCTTGTCTTTGTTAGGATTCAGCTCTTGCACTGTATTTTTGAATAACAAAATGTTTGCCACCTGCTTGTGGAGAAAAACTCTGGCCTGTAGGTACTGCTGTTTGTAAATTCCTCCCAAAGGCATCAAGACATCATTTTCCCAGGTGGGCTACTCATTTACTTTCTGTTTTCTTTCTCCCACTATTCATCTATGCTGACAAGTGTCAATTATGGACAGGAGATTTATGGGACAGGAAAGATAAAGCCCAATTTACAAATCATTTCCCCTGCAAGCAGACAGGTGCAATGACAGAGCCGACTTGCTGTAATTGAATTTCTTGCTGCTATCTACTCAGTCACAAGAAGATGTCAACCTCAAGGATGTTAGCTGTGCAAAAAGTCTTAATACACTATGATTTTGAATGTGGAGATGACAATATAGCCCGGGTTTTAACTATGGACTCTGAATGGAATATACTAAAGTAAAAAATGTTATCACGTAACAAGGATTTTCCTTGACCCTTAAATGGGCTGTTTATCAGGGACAATGTGTCACAGGAGTCTAAATTTAAGTCCAATGACCATTGTGGATAAGAATATCCATTCTGATGTATCAAAAGTTGATCTGTGTGTAACTATTGATATCCTAAAACTGAAGAATGTTTGCTAGATAAATGTATATTTTTCAATGGATAACTAGTTTGATCCTTGTTAAATAGAATACTTTCCAACAAATACAGATTTCAAAAGAAATGAGATTACAAAATTATAAACTTGTACTTAGATGTTGTTTGGCTTTAAAAAATGCATAAATGAAACGTATTATTGGAAATTATCATTATGTTACTTGTAGTTTATCAGCTCTCAATGTTTACTCTTGCCTATTATTTTTATTTGCTTAGATTAAATCCAAATTTTCAATGAATATATTAATAGATAAGAATTGATGTATGGTATTGATAATGAATCAAAATTTCAGAGGGTTACAAAAAGTAAAAAATAATCGATACCTTTACTTTGCTTGTACACATCTTACTGAATTTATCTGAAATGTGACAAGTCTCTTTAAAACCAGATTGGAATGTTAGGGTCATCTTTAAAAGTTTATGATTTAAAGGTTTGAATTCATATTTTTTTCTAGGGAAAAAACCTTCCAAAGCCTACCGTGTAACTGTATTTTTTTTTAACTGAGTGGAAAAAAGGGAAAAGTGGGGAAAAGGGGAAGGAGGAGACAAAAGGAGTGGAAAGAGAGAGAGAGAGAGAGAGAGAGAGAGAGAGACAAAATTTTAAGAAATATTTTTTAAAATGCTGAAAAAAGATAAATATTATCCTATAACATTGTTTCCTAATAGACATTTAAGTTGATTTCATTGATTATAAAAAATGATATAGTGAACTACTTTGAAATTGTATATTTTATTTTCATTAGCAAGATAAATTTTTTAAATATTTTGATAATTATGTATTTTAATACTTTTATTGGTGCATTATAGTGTCGCATCAAAATGTAGTTCATAGCAATCCTAGAGACATGCATGCACACAGCACTTGGTGAGTTCTCCCCCGGCTCCCTCCCGTCTCCCCCCTTCCCCATACAAGGTATTGAGATTGGCATTGGTATTCTCACATATGTACATAATATCAGTGGAAGTGATTCCTTCACTGATTCTCCCTCTACTCCCCCTCCTTCCCCAAAACCATCTCCCTCGCTCCACTGTGTCACTATAGTGAGCATTTCATCATCCAAATGTATCCCATAACATCATGTTGCATACCTTCAATATAAAAACTAAAATTTATTTTAAAAGATAAAATAAAACTATACTTTCTTATTGGTTACCATTCATTTCCCAACTTCCATGTGTTGTACACAGAAGAGGTCCTAAATGATTTCCTACTTTCGTCCTCAAAACAGTCTCTACAGAAGGCATTTTCTTCATATTACCCAGGTTAAAAGAATCTAAATAACTCAAGATCACTAAACCTGTGACACTAAAAACTGACAGCTGCAGTGTAGATTCTACATCGACCAGGCATTGCTTATTTTTCTTTCTGAGGAAAGTGAGTTACTTTTTTTCCAGGTTATTGTAATCTTAACTAAAGCATATTTTTAAGCCAAAGATCCTTTTGTTCAATTATAGCCATTAAGAACCCAAACCACATTTCATAAGAATAAGTTTGGTTCTCTGTCTCTACTGAAAAACTCCTTTTCTTGATGTCCCATTTAGTCCTTTGTTAATAATTGGTTTGGGTCTACTCTCCCAGAGGTGACTGCAATTCTGTACAGCATTTCTGAACCAAGGAAGGATTTCGAGAAATGGATGGTTCTTTATAAGTTCAACTTGCCACTGGTTATTAAAATAAAAGCTTTCTCATATACAACCTTGTCAGCAATAGCACTTAGTGACCTCCAGGGCAGCTATTTACTAAAAACAGGAACTCAGTAATTGAGGCCCATATATATTGTATCTCCAAGCCCGCACCAAGCCATACTACAAAGGTTTGAGCTAATTGCTTTTTAAACCACTGAAATTTCTACTTCAGCATATGTCCCTGCCAAAAATACTCAAGTTGGCCCTTGTTTCCATTATAATATTTTGCATGCAATTTCCCATTTATTAAAGATGAAATTATCCCTAGTTTGGATGGGAACATAATTTAGATACGTGTTACTGCAGAGATTCTCTTTCAAGGAGGTGTTTGACAGGTCAGTATCCTGTTAAACAGACATTGCTTCTGTGACTTATGGCTCCTCTGTTTTCAACCTATTGTGAATTTATTTTTTTCAATGCTAGGGATAGAAGCCAGGGCCTCATACAGGCTAGACAAGTGTTCTACCACTGAGCTACCGCTTCCCCCCAGCCCAACCTTCTGTGACTTTTATGCTAAACTAAGACTAATGTAATTCAGAGGAAGAAATTTCAAATTGTAGTGAATAGTGTATGTTGAGCAGAGATAAAGTTATCCCTTATTAAGCACTGATTTTTAGGCTCTGTATTAGTATTTTCACATGTATTATCTCATTGAGTCATCAAAATAAACCAGTGATATAGCTATTAGTATAGCCCTTTCACACATGAGCATGATGAGGTCCAGAAAGGTCGGGAGGCTTGCCCATGGGTACATGCTGAAGCAGGATGGAAGAAATTTCATAAAATGCAGGTTACAATGCATAGCACATGAACTGTTACTGCAGTTTCTTGGTGAGAAAATAGTCATCAGAGAATTTGCTGTGCTTGAATTCCAGTGACTGTAACAATTTACTTGATTAAAACGTAAGGCTTGATTCTCCCCTGACTTCTTCACAATTTGTAATACAGACACAGAGACTATAGAATGAAAATGTCCCTTAGTACACCAGCATCTAGTTTACGTGAAGACACGGACTTTGCTTTGTTAATTGCTACATAACCAATATGGAGAACCATAGTGGGAATACGGTGGGAGCAGAATCAATGAATTAAAAAATCTTTTCCAACAGTTTGGCTTTCATAGCTGAAGACACTGAGACTCCAAGAAGTTAAGTGACTTGTCAGTGGTAACTGGTGGCTTAGCAGGAGAGTCAATAGGATTCGTCTTTTCTTGAGTTATGGAAAATGGGTTTTCCAGTATGTCAAACTGCTCCTAACTGGGCAGCCAAGACACCTTTCTGATCTATGGATTAGGACTACATATAACAGAAACAAAGAACTTTCCTACTAATGGGTGCCTTTTTGATACAGAGTTTAAAGCTGAACCACCAGGCATGGAAAGAAACAATTCACATGGTATAAAGAAGCCCTTAGAGCCGGGCGTGGTGGCGCACGCTTGTAATCCCAGTACTTTGGGAGGTGGAGACCGGAGGATCCGGGTTCGCGGCCAGCCTCAGCTCGCGCACACACGTGCGTGCGCATGCTCTCTCTCTCTCTCTCCCTGTCTCTCTCTTTCTCTCTACTTAGTGAGGCCCTCTGCAACTTCGTGAGACCCGGTCTCAAAATAAAGTATTAAAAAAAATAGGGCCGGGGGCGTAGCGCGGAGGTAGAACGCCCCTGCGTTCAATCCCCGGTACCGCAAAAAAAAAAAAAAAAAGAAGCCCTTAGTTGAATAAACTGGACAAGAAAGAGGGCATGATCAATTATTTATAGTGCACTATTTTATGATCTTTAAATCAAAAATATATTTGTAATTTTACGAATTGAAAAGTTAGTTTTCATATTGCAGATATAGTCTTAAAGCTGTGAAAACACCAGCCATTTTATTTTCCTTCATATATATAAATTCTTTAAGAATAATCACCTCAAGATAAAAGTAAGAAATCAATAAATCTTACATGAAGAAAACAACAGTCTCTTATTGGGCTCTAGGGAGACATCTAATTAAATAGAGAATACACTATGTCCTTTGATGGGAAGACAGTGTTGGACAGATATCAATTGTATTCAAATTTATCTGTAATTTCAATAAAATGACAACTAGATGTAAACTCCAAGATTATTTTTAAATATCAATATGGATAAATTAAAATATAGCTGTAAAAATAAATGGCTTTGTGAATCAATAAAATTAAGAAAGATAATTATAACTAGGCGACTAAATTACATAATATGAATGCCCAAGACACAAGTAAAACAAGGTCATATTAGCAAACAAAATACAGAAGAATTATATTAGATAAAGTCTTGAAATAGCTTTGGTTTCTATTTAGTCTTGGAAAAAAATTTTAGCATCTCATAAGACTGTGGGGAGGATGCATTTTACAGTAAATAGCATCAAAACACTGAAACGATTAGTGGGAACAGAGAGTCAGAAACACCTTGTTATTATGCATAAAATTAATTTTGATTAATTAAAATATTAACATAAAATTTAAATCACTTAATAATAAAAGAACATATGAATAAGTGTCTTTCTTTGTTACAGATAAGGTTTTTTCAAAGCATATCACAGCCATAGCTATTAAGCAAAAGAAAGACTCATAAAAATTTAAACTTCCCCATGTCAAAGAGTAGCATATATAAAATTAAAATTGAAAGACAAGTGTAAATGTGTGTGTGATTACATAAAATAAGAACTGAAATATGCGAAGAACTTACCCATTTTTTTTGGTGTGTGTGTGTGGTGCTGAGGGCCTCATACATTCTAGACAAGTGCTCTACAAGGTAAGCTACAGCCCCAGTCCTCAAATATATAATAAATAATAAAGAATCTCAACTTTAAATTAGACAAAAGACCTAAAAAGCACACCAATACACCTCACACATAAATATTCATGGTCAATAAGCATATGAAAAAATATTAGGCCTTAATACAAGAAATTAGTGATTATTTTTAAATGAGATGTCATTTTTGCTTATCACATTGGTAACGAATAGAAAACAAAAACAATGATAAAGACTGGTAAGGACTCTTGACAGTTCAATCTTTCTGGAGGATAACTTGGTAATCTATAATAAAACACTTAAACATTTTAATTGAATAAGTATTTTTAAAAATTTGTTCTAAAGAATAATCATTTATAGGAGTTGTAATTTATACACAAGGTTGTTTCTTACATGAGAAACACTAGTAACAACCACTTAAGTGTCTGTGATTAATAAAATAAATAATGGTACAATTGCAGAATAGAACTGAATGGCTGATGAGGTCATAAGCTCAGAGAGCAGTTAAAAAACATTTGTGGCAAAATGCTAATAATATTGTTAAGTAAAAATAAGACATATTCAGTATGATTTTGATTTTGTTAAAAATGAATAAAATCATATAAAAATACAGGCATAGTAGAGAGCCATACAGTATACAAATACAGAAATATGAGAATATATGTATCAGGATTTAGGTCAATTTTTATTTTCCTACATTTTTCTGTACTTTTATGAATTTCTGAACACCTGTTATTTTTATAATAAAATGAACAATCACCATAAAGCCGCGCACAAAACAAAGAGTCTCAATGAATAGTCATGTTTTGCTAATAATTCTCCGATAATCTCTGATTTTTAACTTTAAAGCAAATAAATATGAAAACTCTTTCAACTGTCCTTTATATCGTAATAATGTATTAAGCAAATATTTCAAATTTATCTAAACACTACAGTCAGAAAACATAGGCAAGTACTTTTAATTCATTTTTAAAATCCATTAGTGTCTTTTGTTGTATGAGACAAGTCTATCCCTGACTTGATGAAGTGATCCCCAGAATTTTGGCATATGGCCAGAAGCTTTTAGAATTTAAAATATAAAGCCACTATCTAAAACTATCTTACAAATTGGGAAATAAATATTTAATATTCAAAAAGTAAAATTTGTATAAATCAGTTTCAAAGTTATTAAATACTTAGTAATGTCCACATAAGAAACTTAAAGTAGACTTAAATGCCTCACTGTCCTCAGTCATCAGTGAAACCCTCTCTCACTGGCACAATCCTGCCTCTCGTGTCTAAATTCCACAGCGAGCCTTGCTTATTTCTGAGCACACCAAGTTTCCCTGGAAGCCCTATTTAGGAGAGTACTTATTCCCCCATCGTCCCCCTACCACTGGGCATGAAAGTGGGATAATTCTGCTCCTTGCTCCTCTGTTCTACAGCCTTGGAAGTCATGACAATCCTAAATTTTCACATAAAAATCCACAACCATGGTGTTCATGGCAAGAGATCCTATAACTTGTCCCTCCGAGCTGCTGTCATCCACTGACTCTAGGTCAGTCCTTCTCATTCCTTGAGGACTTTAGTCACTGACTTATTGACATTTTTACTCATACCATTCCTGTCATAATATTTATGAATGTTAATGTCCAGGTAAATAATTCTTGTAAAACCATGACCCTTGGGTTCCTTGTCCTCTGGTTCTTGAGTGCTCATGTCTCCAAATACCTTAACCATTCACTCCAGGGATATCATAGCTTGACCTCCTCATTACCCTTCTTATAACCACGATTCCGAGCTTCTTCCTTCTGACTTTGACTCCCTATCATTTCATCTCACTTCTTCTAGTATCCTAATTGTCAAAATTCTTCAACTAAATGGGCATCTAAAATCATCTGAGATATAGACCTGATATCTCTACTTGTAAACTGTACAAATCTGGATTTCATACCAAAAACATGTATTTTAAACACAGCTAATTTAATTAATGGAATTGCTTGTTGCAGATGTTAAAAGGATGGACGAACTTCAGGCAATAGTAGTTTGCCGTCCTTACACTGGAATGAAAAAGGGAGAAGGCAGTTACTGGGAATGGATTAACGAAACAAAAATGGAACTGTGTAGAGGGACTTGGAGTCATGGAAGAGATGCAGCTGCCGATGGAAACTACACCTAACACATAGCAAGAAAAGGAGAAATGTCCTGACTTTATGCCTTCACCTACTTTCCAAGCTCCTGCCGGTTCTCATCATGGGCCACATGCTGCCAGAAGCCAGCTGACAAGGTAGCCTGGAAAACACTACCTGCAGGGTGATGCACCATGATGCATGCAGAGCAAAGGAAACAAGAAGAACAGATCAGAGAGCACAGGCCATGAACTGCATAGGTCTCACAGAGTTGTCTCACGTCCATCACATGCAAAACGGAACTGCAGACATGTACAGTCAAGTCTGTTTTGCCTCTAGTCAATGCTGTCTCAACAGAAACTTCATCTTTGCAGTTACTTGAATCAGAAAATATGGAGTTATATGGAACACTTCTCTGCTTATTACACCTCATTGAATCCATCAAAAACCCCTTTTGGTTCAATCTTCAAAACACAGACAATAGGCCGGGCGTGGTGGCACACGCTTGTAATCCCAGTACTTGGGAGGCGGAGACCAGAGGATCCGGGTTCGCGGCTAGCCTCAGCTACGTAGTGAGGCCCTCCGCAACTTTGGGAGACCCGGTTTCAAAGTAAAAGGATAAAAATAGGGTCGGGGGTATGCCTCTGGGCTCAATCCCTGGTACCACAAAAAAAAAAAAAAAACACACAGACAATATCGGCTTCTTGTCACCACCTTAACAAATCCACCATATGCTCTCATAGCTTGCTAACATGTCTCTCCACTCCCACCTTTGTTCACTTCAGTCTGTTCTCAGAATGGTCCACAGAGCTTACATCCTAATAAGCATAGGCAGGGAAAAACTAGCAAACAAGAGGAATAAGTAAAATGTATAGTATTTTAATACCGAGAAGTACTGAAAAGAAAAAATAAAGCTGGGTAGAGAGATGGGGTAACATTGGTGATGGCTACAATTTTAGATCTAGCATGCAGATCACCTTAATGAACAATCACATATGTTACCATATATTCTTTTATAAGAAACTGGAGAAAAAAGGAGTACACATGATCATATGGATTAGCATAGTCTCTACATTGCATCTCTAAAATTTAATTACATAGGCTTTTATTGGATGTTTTTAATAGTGTATTTCATCATTAGATAGCTGATTTATATTTCTGTGAAAATTAAAGGCGAAGTTTTAGTTTTTAGTATAAAAAAGCAAGGAAGGAGTTATTCTTTGTATTCTATAAATGTCCACAGAAACTTCACCTATCTTCTATGAGCCACATTTTCCCGTAAATTGTTCCCCCTGATTTTCTTTGATTGAATTGTCAAGCATTATCTGTGGAAACCTTTCTTCTATTACCTGAATACCACTTAATATGCTTCTCACATGCTGCAAGACATAAATGTCTGAGAAATGAATAGGAGAAAGATGGTTTTGCATCTGTTGTTTAAGACAGCCTTCACTGCACTCAAATGAAGAAGACATAGGAAAATTTTCTCGTTAAATTACAGGATCTGCTATGGAAGAGTGTAAAAGACTAGTAAGCATTTTGGAATAGAGGGGACCTCATTTCTAAGTCTTAAATTTTGGATATTTGCTCAAATCACATACTTCAAAAGATAACAGGCAGGTACCCGAGGGTTTGTGTTCTAGATTGAAGACAGAAGGGCAGTTTCTGTTGGACTGTTTGCATTTACAAGGTAAACTTATAAATTTGTGCACAAAAGATTTCAAGACTGGCCAATGCTAACAGCAATGCTTATTTTATCCATTATGATGCTCCAGCCTCCCAAACAAGTCAGTAATTCATTACTCAATGCCAGTATACCACCTACTTTATCTAGATGCTTCTGAGGATATAAAATGATTGATTACATTTCATGGCCTTGACTAAAAAAAAGCATATAATCAGGTTAGGAAAGTAAGAAGTAAGTGCAGAAAATAAGATAAAGATGATTGGAACCCATTCCTACCCTCATTCTTGTTTATTAACCTTCAAAACTACAATATAATTTTTAAAGGTATTTAGGTTGTTGTCTGCCCCAGTTCATTAGAATGTAAGCTCCAGGAGGGCTGCAGGTTTTGTCTCTGTGTGTTTTTTCTCCCACAAGTATTTCTGTTACTTCCTGGTACAAAGTACCTATGTGTAGAGTCAATGCATAACTAAAAGAGTTCATGGAAGAAACATACTTAGCTAGGCCTTAAAGGATGGGGCACAATTTGGTCAGGGAAAACAGTAAAAAGCAAAGAGAAAATTAAAAGGCGATGACAGTGAAAAAGAGGGATTATGCAAGTAAAAGCCCAAGGAATATATTAGAGACAGATACAGTTCTGCTACAAGGAATTTCATAGATTTTCCTGATGACTCTTGTTGGTTACAAATCACTTTTTAAAAGGATTCCCTACTCCTTCATTTTCTTTTTCTATAAACATTAAAAACCATACGGGTAATTTGAACCTAAAGTGCTCAAATGAGAGAGAAAAACTTCTCTGGTAACTGAAAAAAGCATAATACATATAATTAAGTGGCCAATAACTAGTGACTCTGAAAGTGACTTGGCTTTCTTCATTCTTCAATAAAATTTTAATGCTAATTTAGGCTTATTAGACATATTTAGGTTACTGTGAAAAATAATATAGACTAAACTCTGAGCAAATGAAAACCCTAAGTAATTAATTCATCCCATTACCCATGGAAATAGATTTGTTCGTCTGCTATTGTCAATATCTCCATTAGTGCTATCTTTGCAAACTTATATCTCAGCAGAAAATATAAAGATTCAAAAGAATATTTGTTCTCATATATAGATCCTGAATATTCACACAGATATTAACAGTATTTAATATAGTTGCTATTATTCTCATTAACAGATTTTTCAGTTATTATCAGAACCTTCTTGATTTAAAATAATTTGACCTATATAATGAGTATGATAATAGAATATCGGAATATAATTTACTTCATCTAAAAGTAGAAATATTCCTAATATTTTCACACACAAAAAAACCCTATGTGGAAATATCTACGTGAAGATTACACTTATTTGAACTAAGTTAACCCAAATATGTCACTACCTCTAAACATAATTTTTCAAATATGATTTAACTGTAGAAGCAGCCTACAATTTTTTCTCTAATCCAATGAATTTTCCCAGGAATCCCAGGTGAATAATACTTTACTTTGTTGACATGCCTGGGATTCTATTAAGGTGTTCACATTTTATCTATTTAATGGGATAAAGGAACTATAATCTTAGTTTCTGTGGAAGTGAAAATATAGGGAATGTGTTCTGAGACAGTTTGCTAAGTAGAAGGTTTATTTCAAAAACTAAAAATGTTAGGAATATATTTATAAAATATCCAAGTGGATTTAATTAAAGAAAATAATTTCTGTTGAAATAGCCAACCTCCAAAATGTGTGCATGTTATAGTACTATGTTATGAACTTTAGGATAATCTGGAGGAAAATCAAGACCAATAGCTAGATGGTATTTGAGGTAACTTATGTTATACTGAGCTGAATGTACTCTTTTTTTATGTGAAACTAATTCCAATGTTAACAAAAAGCTCTATATAAATAAGTTCGTTTTCTTTCCCTGATTTCTAAGCTAACTTCCATGTGCAGTTCAAATCAATTTATCACGGAATATGTAAATAATGTATATCCTGTATAAAAACTCTAAATTTTCAAAAGCATGAGACCATCAGACCTCAGTTTCATTTCCACCAGACTAAATTTTGAGTTGAATTCTATGGCCTACTAGGGGAACACTAGATTTTGATTCATCCAGTGAAAGAAATCAATTCTCTTTTGAATAATAACAACAAAATCTTTTTATGAAATTAGATGAAATAAGTTATCCCAGTAGCATTTATAATTTATTTCAACACAAAATGTCACAATGGAGAGACACATTTAGGATTGCTCATCACCTTATTTGATCTTAATAAAATACTATTGTATATGTAGAAGTATGACTATATTATATTTGAACATATGACTTAAACATAAGTAATTCAAATTGAGTCAATATGTCAATTATCAGGCCTATATAATCTGCATCTCATTACAAAGAAAACACTTAAGTAATGATATCATCATTGCAGTGTCCAAATGTCAGATTCTCAGTATTTTCTGTTAGAACATCCAGAGTGACAAGATATGGTACTTCTCCAAATTTATATTCTCCATTATGGTAAACATTACCATGGAATTCTAGTCAGGAAGGTGCTGTGTACATCACTTTATAATAAGTAAATGAAAGATTATAAAACTTTAAGTCTATTTAGGTAACAAATGTATTTATTTTTTGGTTCTGATAATAGATGTTGAATAAGCTTTTTGAAGTAATTTCCAGCTTTCTCTGACCTAAAGTTAAGTATTAATGTTAAGTATTTCCACTATAATTTAGGGATGGGTATTATGAAAAATACAGACTATTTAACTTCACATTTTTTTCTTCCTTTCCAAAGAGAAAGTTCTAAGAAGTTGCATCTATTCAATGAATACAGAAAAATCACTTCTAAGTTTAACATTTAAGGTATACAATTATGAATTAAGTTTATTTGTACTTCCCTTAGGCTGATTAATACAAATTAAATTTCATGGCATCAAGATCAAGCACTTAGCAGTCACTGGAAAAAACAATTATGGTAAAATATGTATGCACTTATGCTACATATTAATATAGACCAATTGTAATGACTGTGTTCTTTATCCCCTGAGGACTCTGTGGCCACGTTCCCTCTCTTCATTCTGGGCAAAGCACTAGTCATACATGCTTTCAGCCCGGGTGAGACCAAGATTTACTAAACAAAAGTACCTTCTATTTCTTGAAAATAGTGAAAGCAGTAAACAACTTCTACTCAGTTCTCAAATATCAATACTCTTTTTTCCCAGTGAATATGAATTTATGCAATTCTATTCAGATGTCATCACTGTCAGAATAAAGAGAGAATGTGATCCTGAGTTCTCTCATTTGCAGAGTTCTTGGTAAAGGGAGCTTGGTGGGAGAGATGCCAGTGAAGAGAATGAGCTAACAGTATCGGACTAAGAGTATGAAAGTCACAGAAACATGACCCTGTCCAGACAGAAAGCATATTCTTTGTATCTAATGAAATGCTGACCATGTTTAATCTTTTGAGGTTTAATCACTATTGAGTGATATGCTACGTAATAAGTCAAATTCTCTTCAGACTCGAGCCATCACCGTCCCTTCTTGCCTGGGACACTGGAACCTTTTCTCTGTGGCTTGATGACTGGAGCACACACGCCCTTCAACACCTGTTCTGCCTGCTATGGAGCCAATTTCATGTGGAAAATTCTAACAGTTGGTGATTATTTTCTTTCATGTTTTTATATTATACATATCTGTATTTCCTCCTTTCTATAGCAAAACACAGATTGCTTGTATAGCCAGAAAACAATAAGTCTTATAAGAGAGCCCCTTATAGTAAAATGTTCTTGTTTGGTATAATTAGGGATAGAAGCAAAATTCAAGAATAAAATACATTCACTTTTAAACAATTATAAAATACAATATGTCTTATGATTGCTTAATTTAGATCCAAAAATTTTTCATATAATTTCTGGTTGTTTTTGTTTTGTTTTGTTTTGTTTTATTGTGGTTCTGGGGATCAAACCTAGAACCTGGCACCTCATGCACGTTAGGAAAATACTCTAACATTGAACAACATCCTCTACCCTGATTTCTGATCAAACACACAAACAAATAAAAATACCTTTTTTAAAAAAGGTAGTACCCATCAAGGTTAAGTATTCCTTAAAGAGATGGCACAAGCAGTGTAAAGGCTTAAGCGAAGGCTTCTTTACGCTGTAATGAGGTCATGGTTAAAAGAAGCTAAGGAAGCTGGTCTTTGTCTAGGAAAGAGAGAAATCTGGGGCTTTAGCATCATGGTTTCATACTAATTGGAAGCCAGGCATACAATAGCAGCAAATAATAATGACAGGTGGAGGGGTGAACTTTCTTCTCCTATATCATCTTTACTTCTGTGTTCTATTTCATACTTTCAGTTCTTTCCTTTCTTCTCAATTCTTCTGCTTATGTTGTATAATCCATAATTGTTCTCCATTATTTTTCTATTGCATCAACCTCCTTTTTCGTTTCTTCACCCATTTTTTCCATAATATAACTTTTTTTTAAACATGTTTATGTAACAATTGCCATCTCAACATGCAAAGGGCAGGCTATTTATGATGTTTTTAAAAAGTCATATTGAAACAATCATATTGTGTTCACATTTTTTTCTTCTCAGGCTAAACCTCACAAACAAAATATTCTTTTTCATACAGAAAAATATATAAATAATATGGGCTTTTTATGTAATTTACCAAAATTAGTTTCATCAAAAAACAAATGTTGAGAAATTTCAGTGTAGTTAAGTAGCTTTTTTGTTTCTTTTAAAAAGTATTATATGGAAAAACTCCTATGAAATACATTAATTTCCAATACTTATATTATAATAATTTTATATTATATCCCATGATAAAATATTATTTAATAAATAATACTATGTATGTCTATTATTTTCCTCAGTCAGTAATCATACCAATTACTATTATGATTTCAACCTTAGAGTGAATAATATCAGGCTTGAGTGAATATTTAACAAAGTAATATAAGGATATCTAACTGCAAAGGGGCAGATAGTTTCCCAGACATAACTAGTCCCACATCTCTCCTACCTTATCACATGACCTTTAATTAAAGTATTCATCTATTAACCATTTACAGAGCTGTTAGCTCAACCAACATAACAGCAAGTCCATCTTATACATATGACTAGCAACCATGACCAAATATTAGAGCCACAACTTGAAAATCATATAATTAGGTTTTGTTTTGAAAAATACAAACAATTTGGGGGGATAGAAAAGATAGAATATTCACATTAGGAAACTGAATTTCTTCTTAGATATGCTTTAACTGGTAATACCTCAAATTGAAATATGGTTTTTACTAAATATTATGGTTATATAATAAATATTGTGATGGTCTTTGCAATTTTTTTGAAAATATTAAGTTACTATTATATTTACATAATAAAAACTTGAAAATTAACAGTAAAACTGACAATAAGATTTACTAAAATAAAATGTATTAAGTGATTAGTCAGTAAGTACATGTACATATTTTTAAATCTGATAAACCAGAATATTATTTTTCACTGATTTTAAGTCTATTATTAAAATATGAATTGCTTAGGCATTGACAATTAGAAGTCATCTAGAATAATTTGTTCTAACCTATGTATCAAATTACCAATCTACAGAAAAAAAAGAATATAATCATAGGACTACTCATCAGTTCTGTGGTTTATCTTTGTCTTCAAAGTGCACAAATCATGCGAATTTAAGCAGATTTAAAGAGAAATACTTAATGTTCAACAATTCTAAATGACAAAAAAAAACTCTCAAACCTCTCTTTTTAAATAATAGTTAACTCTGGTTCCAACTAATTTCTCTGGTTGTGAAAACCAATGGTCAACTCTTTTGTATAAGAAAAAAAAAAAAGAAAAATCTGTATAAACTCCAGTTTCCCTCTTGTGGATAAGTGATGTGACTTCTGCATACTTTTTAAAGTACCCATCTTGAACTCAAAAATCAATACCTTAACTGTCTGCTGATTTTTCCTTGTTCAATTTTTTACTCATGGAGTACCATGTTTTGTCTTACCAATTTCATGGCTATGAATCTATGAATCTATTTAAGCTTTTCACAATGTGTTCTTTTACTTGCCATAAAAATACTAATTGTTTACTCTCAGTTTTTGATCCTTTCTTTAGGGAATCACAGTTTATGGTTTATTATAAGAACCTTTCTGCAGGACTAGACCCTCTGGAGTGTATACTCTATAATACCCCTTTAATGGTTTAAGAAAAATCAATCTCATGTGTCCTGTGGTAGAAATTAAAGTGTCTCTCAGTCAAATAAATGACTAACTTTAGCCAGTTTTCGAAAGTGATGAGGATATAATGAGAATATACAACTTAACAGAAAGCAAACGATTTAGTTATGCTAACATAGGAAGATTCTGCACTGCCATAGTTATGCTAATGATAAGGTGAAGCCAAGGGATGACTAGAATGAGTCCACTTTAAACTCATATTCAAGCTGGTATGGAAGGCAGAAGAAGATTTTGAAAAATCTTTTTTTATTTAACAATGCATACATAGCAGTTAATCTATGTTTAAGAATAGTTGCATAATGTCCTAATTTCCTATTAACTTAATGTTGAAAATTAAATCCTTATAAGTTTTTCACTTTGGTCAGCTAAATATGAAGTAGCTTATAACATTAGGATTTACTTTTGTGGAATTAACCTGAATATATTTAGGTTTTTCTCTGTGGAGCTGCAGATATTTTCAGAAACCTTGAAAGCTACTGTTTTAATACTGCAGGTATTTAATTACATACTACATTTACAGAATTTCTACACTGTATGTAGTACACTTTCAGCAGAAATATCTAAACATTGAATCCAAATTACTTATTTGATCTACAATTAATTACAAATATAGAAAATATCAATTGTTCAAGTTCTATCTATACTAACGTGCAAAAATGACTAAGTAAAACTGAGGCATAAATTCTTACTATGTCTGATTATATTTTAGAAGGATTATATATTTTCAAGAACATCTAGTTGATATTGAATTTCTATATGATATAAATCGATAGTGTTCTTTCAGATTCTCTATATGTATTTCCTATACGTACAGTTTGTAAATGTATGAGTGATATAAGTATACAAACAAATATTGAAAACATTTAGAAGTCAGATGGAGAGTAATAATTAGCCTTGACAAGAGGAAAAGTAAACTTCGGTCCTAAAATGGAACGCTGTAATTTCATACTGCATGTTTAATACAAGTACCTGCTACATTTACTAGGACCATTTCTCCGTGGAGGCTCTTTGCTAAACATAGGCTAATGTTCCGGACATTTTGGATTTCCTCTTTCTTTCCTTTGGCCAGCACAAGAGCAAACTTATCGGCAAATGCTTTTGAGTGCTTTGATCTCCAGAGTGTAAGCTGTATGTTTTCACGGCTAGATACAAAACAATCTTGCAGAAACCCCTAAATTCGTGGTGTTGAGCTGATTACAGGCATCTTAAAGAAGATTTGCTATTTCAATTATGTTTTAAGTAAGCTAATGGAAAAATAAATTTGCAAGTCCCTATATATGGTAGGTAGAAGCATGTCCCAAGAAAGAAATGGTCTACATGGTATAGTAACTAGCTTAGAAAAACAAAATGCTGTTCAAAACGTGAAGGTGCTAATTTGGGAGTACATTTTATAGGATCTAGTTTTGTAATGGGCTTGGTTCTTTTTATATATGAGTTATAAGCCATGTTCGATACTCAGACACATTAGTCAAGTGATTAATTCAACTATGAATTTTCAATAAGGCCTTGCCCTATGAAGATTTAGTCTTAAGCTGCATTTAAACTTGGTCACAGAATTATACATATTCACAAGTTTAAATATTAACTGCTTGGACAGCCCTAATATTATCAGAATTAAAACATAGCTGAATTATATCCTCCTCTGGTATTAACTCAATCTCCTCCTCCCAACCCCTTCTGCTGTTACAAAAGCAGAAATCCTTGACCATGTCTAGCACCTACAATATGTGCGACTGGCCCCTGCTGCCATCACAGCTGTCTAGAAATCCCTAGGAGAATCATTAGCTACCGAAAGAGATGAAGCAGTCTATCTAATAAGGTTACACAGGAGTTGGAACTCACTGTCCTTCAAGAAAGCCATCCAATAATCTGAGTTCTCACTTTCAACTCCATAACTTCTTCATAATCATTTTCTGTTTCTGGAATCCTCTACTATTTCATTTGGATTGAAATGGTAGACTACATGAAATTCAAACAAATAATCCAATTATGGCACTACCCTTCAAAGAAAAAAATGTATTTATAAGGCATACTGTACTCCTATGTGTTAACACATCTCTCTTGCTAATTCAAGGATATCTTAAATGAAATAATGTATATGAAAACACTAACACAGTGCTTGGTATATAATATGGCTCCTAAAAAGTGTCAGTTTCCTTCTCTTGCCTTTATTTTGCCTACAAATTCTAGCACAGTTTTCGATGCATGGCAGAATAAATTGGCCTGCTTGTCTCCATAGCTTGCCACTATGCTGCCATCTGCTTGGTGAGAAAGTGAAAGATATGCACAGAAAGAAGAGACTTGGAATCAGGAGTTCACTAATTCATGGTGTCTTAGTTCAGATTTACAGACAAATACAACAAATACAATTTTTTTTGTCATTTGCACCAGAAATTAAGAAGACAGATAATGCATTAAATCAGTACATTTTTAATAAAAGCAAGTGTTTTAATTTAAAAGATACCCTTAATATTTTAATTATATTTTCTGTTTATACAGTTTTAAACACAAGTACTTTTAAGAAACAGTGGAGACAAAAGTCACTGTCATTTTGTTTGTTTGTTTGGTATTTTTGTTTTGCTTTGTTGGCCACATCATTACCCTTAAGGCGACGATACAATAATGAAATCATTATCATAGCTTCATGCAGTATTCATGAAAAAAAACTTTAAAATAGGATCATGGTCACTTGTTAGCTCTTCCTTTCCTTAAAAAAAATGTGGGTATTTTTTCAATTTTAAAATTGCCTAAAATTGTGGAATCAGGAAATTGTTACTGTGGCTGAGAGAAAAAAAATTGTGGTCTTTTCAGATGCATATAACTACTTTTAAATTTGATGGCTTAAGTTCATCATCTTTGCTGTAACTTAAATTGGGATTTACATTTTAAGCATAAATAATATGCATTTAATAATTTGTCTTTCTATTAGTATCATAAGTTAGAATTCAATTTAACAAGTATTTATTAAGGGTCTCATATGTTCCCACTACTCTTGATAAATATTAGGGAAATGGAATCAAGAAAAAGAAATATCTCTATCTTAATGAAATTTACATGCTCCTGGAGGAACATATGCAATAAAGCTAACAACTAAAAAGCTGCAGAGTACTGAAGAGGGTGCACAAGAAGACACAGGGACTAGGGTCTAGAATGTTAAGTTACAAGTTGTTATATTAAACAAGTTACAAATTAAGTTACAGGTTGTTATATGTTAGCAAAGCCCAGTGTGGTGGCATAAACTTGTAATCCCAGTATTTAGGAGGCTGAGACAGGAAGATTGCAGGTTTACCACCAGCCACAGCAACTTAGTGAGACCCTCAGCAACTTCTTAGTGAGACTCTGTTTAAAAAAAATAAATAAAAAAAGTAAAATGGGGCTGTGGGTGTAGATCAAAGTTAGAGTGCCCTGGGTCTAATTCCCAGCAACATAGGAATAAAAGAAAAAAGGTAAAAAAAGTTGTCAGAGCTTTTGAGAAGGTAGGGTGATACAAATTATTTGAGGCTGATTAGTAAGCCAAACAGATATCCAGATATGTTAGTCACATTTTCATTTCTGCAACCAAAATACCTGACACAAACAAGTTGAATGAGGAAAGATGTATTTTGGCTCACAGTGTCAGAGTTTTCAGTCCAGGGTTGGTTGGCTCCATTGCTCGTAAGCAGAAGGTCATGGCAGAAGGTATGGCCAAGGAAAGCTGCCTGACTCTTGGCAGCCAGGAGGTGGGAGGGGCAAGAAATACTCTTCCAGGGAAAGTCCTCCAACCATGCCCCACCTGACTAAAGTTTCCAGAGCCTCAAGTAGTCCATGCAGCTATCAATGGGCTAATCCCCTGATGAAGTCAGAGCCCTCCCCATCCAATCATTTCCTAATGTGGCTGCATTGGGACCAAGCCCTCAACACAGGAGTCATCAGAGGACACGTCCTAGCCACACCATAACACCAGGGGAAGACAGTTCTAATGTAATGGGAATAGCTAGAACGCAGGCCCAAATACCGGTGCACTTCTGGGATGTGTTAAGGACCAAGAAAGGGGCTCACGTGCTTAGAATATGAATGAGTGGGGAATGGTGGACCGACCTAGAGAGGTGAAGAAAGTAGGGGACAAAGCTGATCACGCAAGCCGGTCAGATCTGTCCACTGCTCTGAGTGAGGTGGGGAATCACAGTGAGTCGCTTCTGAACTGAGTGCAGCAGTCTAGCCTTCAGAAAGGACACAGAACTGACTGTAAGGAGCCAAAGGTAGATGATCTGAGGTCTACTATGAACTTTTGCAGTAATCCAGGCAAGAAATGTTGGGGGCAGATAGCCATGAAAGTGAAGAAAGTGATTATGTTGGGAGCATATTCAGCAGGATTTCCTGAGAGACTGCATAGATTGAAAATTAAATATCATAACAATTTTATTTAATAACCAATAACTGATAATTAAAAATTCAGATGGAAAATAATACCTATAAAGCAAAGAAATAGTTTATTTTTTCAGTTTCTTTAATAGCTGAAAAGTAAATTTTCTTTGTTGAGGCTCCCTTTTACTAGTATATATTGATTAGATATTTAGTATTAAATTGGGTGAAATGTTGCAATAAGAATGTATAGAAGATAATTAAGATGCAACTCATTGGTAAAATCTCTAGCATATATTGTGTGGAGTATTAATGGGTTGCTTGTTTAGGGACGAGAAATGTCTGACCCATTTCATTGACTAACCTCTTTGCGAAACTACAGAAACTGTATCTGATATTACCTTTACATGACTGGTTTTCTTTTATTTAAAAGTGCTTTAATAAATGTCATATTTTAATACAAAAAAGCTGTAGCATGCTGGGGTACTCGGTAGATTTAACAAAAGCTTAGCTTCAGTGTATTAGTTTTTTCATTCCAAAAGAAAATTCTTTAAAATTAACATTATATTACACTGATAGAAAAAGTGTTTAGACCCAAACATGCTTGCTATTCTAAAAGAATGCAATCATTAGCACAAAATGATTTGCAGTATAATTTTACTTCACTTAGGAAAAAACAATTCCCTTCTATATTTAGTAAATATATTTAAGGAGGTATCTAGAAAAACCAGGTTCTGAGAAAGTACAATACTTACTAGTCTCTTTCATAATTTAAAAACTGCTATCAAACACAGGTCAGATGTGCAATTAAAGGTGAAGGAGAAAGCAATACTTAATACTAAATAAATTTATTGCATTTTTATAACATGAAATTTTATAAGCATTAGCTGGAATACATATTTAAAGCTTACCCAGCTTTGCTAGTTGCTTTAGAGACAAGATGGCCCAACACAATTAGCCAAGTCCTCAGGCAGCATTAAAATGCTGAAATATGGGACTGTGGGAGCTTATCAAGTCATAAGTTTTCAAAAATTATTTCCGATTAGTTAAAATATAATTTCACTTAAAAATGCTCCATGATTTACAAAACAATGTATGTTTTTCCCCTCACTTAATAATTACTACATAAAATAGTGGCACTGTGTTGTACTTATCACAAATTTCTGTGATCAAAATCTCTGGATCCAATCAAGGTCAAACATTTCCTTCGGATTTAGTGATTGAAATAAATCCCTAAAACAAGCTTTCCCAAAGTCACCTACAGAGACTTTTACTCCCAATGGTAAGCAGTTCCAAGGACCCAGGGGGCATTTCATCTTCCAGGACAAGTATGCGTTTTACCAGTTCTTTGCATAACTATATTAATTGATGCAGTTAATCAAATTGCAGTGAACATACCTTAAAGGACTGAATTAATATTTTACTGATATGGTATCCAAAGGGAAAACAAAACAAAACATGATGCAGAAAAAACTTTATTAATTAATTGCAATTATTTCTTCTACCCAACTTCTCTCAATTCACACAATTTTGATGTGTACTACAGAACTTGTTGAGTATATGTGTTTAAGTATTTAACTAAATAGTTTATTTTTAACTCTTTGTCTCTCTAGGAAAGAAACAAGTAAGTAGACTATATTAATCAACTAAACATATGCTCCAAAATTTGGGAGTTGGCATCTTATTATTTATTATTAACCTGGCCTTTTATTCATTTGGGGGGAGACTTAAATACTGATACCCACAGGCAAAATATTTTCAAATATATTTAGGGTTCGAGTCACCCCTCCCCAGACGGTTTCCTCCTCTCTTTCACAACTTCACTCATCCTCATCCACTAACAGTTTAGCTCGAGCAACCAAAATAATGGCTTTAAGTACAAAGAATATAAAGTTCAGGGAAATGCACGTGTTTATTGTACACTTACAGACATATACTATTCATTAGGTACTGAATTTCAACATACAAAGTAGGGAGACTTTGGAAAGGCAGCTGTTTGACAATTTTATTTACATTTTCTCAGATTTTATTTTTAAAAATGAAAATTCCATCTGGATTAGAATGTATTCCTACAAGGTTAGAGAATCAAAAATGAAAGAACTCTACCCCTCACCGATCGTCCTGGCTTTCATACAGTGCTGCTCTTTAGCATCTTTCAGTTTGATATCATTTTTGGATGTAGCTAAATGCCAGATACCCTGACAAACATATATTCTACCAGCTGGATCTCCATCTGCTCAACTAAACATTTTCACACCAAATCTGTATAAAGAGCTATGTTTTCAGAGAGAGTTATCTACAACTGAAATATTAAAATCTTAACTCCAGGAGTCCTTCCACTTACATATTTCACATGTATTTAATCATGAATACAAAACTACCTCCAAGTATTACCAGTGGTCTGCTTTAAATTGACATACATTATCTTAAACCATCCATGAAGGGGCAGACAGACTCTTTTGAGTACAAGAAACATTTTTTTTTTTTGCCTAAACAGATGTATTACCATTATCTTTTGATGTGTTTGCTTAGAAAAAAATCCCACAAAATTAATGTTAATGGGTAGGATGATTTTTAAAAATCTGTATCGTTTGTCCTGAGATAACTTCTTCTGCCTACATGTGGGTCTATCAACTGTCACAAAATATGCTTATGAATAAATCCTTATAATATTTTTCTGAATCTTTTGAATTAAGCCAAGAGTGTACAGACTGACCAAGGAAATCTCAAGTAATTTTTAAAAAGTTTCTACCTGAAAATCAAAATCATCTATAGTCCATAAACCTCAGTGGTTATTTGGTTTTCTACATCGAGGAAGAATATACAAACTATTTTGTTAGATTTTGGGAAACTTGAGAACAGATGAGAGGGGCAAAATAAAACAGTATAGCAAGATTATCATTGAGGCAAACACAGGACCACAGAACTCATATGATATATTTGTGAATAACTGGGAAAGTATGGTAGAAGAACCAGAAAATTGGATCCTAGCAACACTGTGTACACTACCTTTAAATAACACTGGTGGCTGGGTGTGGTGGCGCACTCTTGTAATCCCAGTACTTGGGAGGATGAGACCAGAGGACCCGGGTTCGCGGCCAGCCTCAACTACTTAGTGAGGCCCTGCACAACTTAGTGAGACCCTGTTTCAAAATAAAGAATAAAAACTAGGACTGGGGGTGTAGCCCAGAGATAGAATGCCCCTGGGTTCAATCCCCAGTACTGCAAAAAACAAAACAAAACAGAACAAAAAATCACTGGTGCCATGTTTTAAAATATGCATGCAATTAGGTTGGGGTAAGTCGGGGTGGTGTCTATTCTTTAAAACTTGAGAAACATGGTCAAGAAAAGAAGGAATCAAGACTCCCAAGATATATATGAAGAAACACAAGAGATATATATGAGATATATAGGAAGAAGCACAAATCTTCTTTTCTTATCATCAAGACAAGCAAACACTCTGAACTTTGAAATTCCTTACAAATCAAGACTTTAGCCTGGAAGAAGAGGAAAACATTTCTGTGTGCTCATTCATGGCAAAAGTAGGAAAAATGTTTCATACTTTAGGTGGAAGAAGGCAGATGTGTAGGCCCTTCATCCATAGATTTTTTGCTCACTACTCAATTCTCTACTTATTCATAATAATCGAGGACAAAAGCATCCCTTCCATTGGGGGAGGGGGTCATGTAGGATAAGGAAAAAACAGGGGGCCGGGCGTGGTGGTGCATGCTTGTAATCCCAGTACTTTGGGAGGCGGAGACCAGAGGATCCAGGTTCGCGGCCAGCCTCAGCTCTCACTCTCTCTCCCTGTCTCTCTCTCTCCCTCTCTCTCTCTCTCTCACTCTCTCTCTCTCTCTCTCTCCATAGTGAGGCCCTCCGCAACTTTGTGAGACCCGGTTTCAAAACAAAGCATAAAAAATAGGGCCAGGGGTGTAGCGCGGTGTAGAATGCCCCTGAGTTCAATCCCCGGTACCGCAAAAAAAAAAAAAAGAAAAAACAGGGTACATGGGAGAAGAGTGACGGAGCAAGGACAAAGAGAGAAAAGTTTATATAATGCAAGTATCTTAAGTGAAAAACACCGTTTAGCTTCCAAGTCTGTACTCCTCCTAGGGCGAAACAAAAAAAGATCCAAACCATAATGCAAACAGACACCTATGGTGTACACTCAAATGTGTTTTACATTTTACCAGCTGAAAAAAATTTAGAATATTCGGGAATAATACATGCACACAGGGAAATGCCCATTATGAAATATGTCTCAATATTAACCCTAAATTCAAAGCAGAAGACCAATAGGATTTAGAAAGAATTTATCCTGAATGGTTATTTATTTCACTTACTCTGTCTTTTTATAATAATCAAAACTCCTTAAGTGAAAAACTTGTCCCAGCCGGGCGTGGTGGCGCATACTTGTAATCCCAGTACTTTGGGAGGTGGAGACTGGAGGATCCGGGTTCGCGGCCAGCCTCAGCTCGCTCTCTCTCTCTCTCTCTCTCTCTCTCTCTCCCTGTCTTCTCTCTCTACCTAGTGAGGCCCTCCACAACTTTGTGAGACCCGGTTTCAAAATAAAGTATAAAAAAAACAGGGCCAGGGGTATAGCGCGGAGATAGAACGCCCCTGGGTTCAATCCCAGGTACTGCAAAAAACAAACAAACAAACAAACAAAAAACGAAAACTTGTCCCTTTGTCCTTCTAAAAGGATACCATGTCCCTTTGTCAAAGCAAATGCCAGACCCTCTAGGCTACATGATAACATAGGCAAATTCATTAATGTGTAACTGACTCAAAATAACTACTGGTAGGATCAACTGTCTAAAACTTTCTGTAATTGCAAACTGTGTTTAAAATGGCAAAATGATGTAATTTCAAACTATATTCTACTGCTTCTCACCTACTCCTGATCTTGCCAAAATAGATCTACCTAGAGTATCTGGGTGAAAAAGAAACAATAGGACAAAAGAAAAGAAATTTTAAAATATTCCACAAAAATGAACTATAATTTTTTTATTTCCTTCCTTCCTTCCTTCCTTCCTTCCTTCCTTCCTTCCTTCCTTCCTTCCTTCCTTCTTTCTTTCTTTCTTTCTTTCTTTCTTTCTTTCTTTTTTTGGTACCACAGATTGAACCCAGCGGCATTCTACCTCTGAGCTTCCCCCTGCAGCCCTGTGTTACTTTTACTTGGAAACAGGGTCTCACTAAGTTGCTGAGGCTGGCCTTGAATCTGCGATTCTCCCATCTCAGTTTCTCAAGTACTGGGATTACAGGTGTGCACCACCATGTCCGACTATAAGTTTTCTTAATAATGGAAATAGGTATACATTTAATCAATCTTGATTTCAGCAAAAAAATTGTTTTGAATCTACTAATTTACTTGGCATTTTATATTTACGTAGGCACTATTTGAAGAAGCTGAGTATATCTAATTGTCTGAAAAAAAGAGTTAGGGAAGCATCAATGAGAAAAATTCGCTGAATTCAAGAATTTGCCAAGACAAGAAGTTACCATCAAACATATGAGATTAAATAAGAATCTGTTTTCTTTGCTGGCTCACTATAGTTGTAGTGCTGATGCCTATACTTGCTGAAATAATGACACAACATCCTCATTTGCCATCAGTGAAATTCATCAGGATTCAAGAATAACAATGCCAGATTAGTAAACTGTTTCATGTCTTCACCAAACATTAGCGACGTAAGAGACAGGCTACGTTCAGGTAATAAAAATCCCACAAGAAGACTCAAGATGTAAGACTCAAAGTACGAGAGGAAGCAAGAAGGAAAGAGATTGATATCAATCTCTTGTTAGTCTAGGGTCCATGAGAGCCTATGCCCATTACATCATGAGCAAACTGCCTAACATACCATAAACATTCAATTAATTTTTGTTTAACAAATCAGTGCAAACAAAACCCATATCTCAATATAATAGCACACGATTGTCATCTTAAACATGTGAAGGAGTGACTTTCAAATGAATGCTCTACTGATATAAAATATACAGAAGCAGTTTCTTATGAATGTTAAGTATCTAACAAATAGCATAACTAGAACTTGCTTAGAGGAAAGACTGACTGGCATGTGATCAGACATCATTCACATGTGATTATTTCTAATAATTTACTAAAAATTATAAGTAGAGGCAAATACAGAAAGCGATTTTTGAAACTAAGAAATAATTTGTTCATTGAATCTTTAAGGTAAGACTATATCATCTCTTTCCTCTTCATCAACTTCTGTGAGTGAGTTGCCTACTAATATGGAGTACCCAGAGGACCTGGGATGTCATCATGGCTTAGCACATTTTTGGACTAAAATCCTGAAGGTATTCTACTCTATGCACATAATAGTCTTATCTTCCTTGCATGCTACTTCATCTCCAGTAAGTAGCAGAGTGTTTGCTGCATTACAATCAATAATTATTAAATCAAGGAATGGGGAGAAACAAGGGAGAGACAAATAGTCACAGTGTAAGAAAGAATTTCCTAAGATCTAAAGCTGCAGAACTTTTGGAAGATTACTATTATTTCTTCCTCCGTTTTCCCCAAATTGATCAGATCCATTCTTTCAGTCTGTATTCATACTACATAATGGCAAATCGCCTTAGATGTCTCAATATTTTACAATATACGTGTCTGTATTGCTGTTAATTTGGGGTGTCTAGAATGGGCACAATACTCCCAGATGGAGGTAAAAGTGTGGAGGAGAACTGGATACCAGCCACCCTTAGTTTATAGACTAGTGCAGTCTAGGACACATGAGATGTTCTGACGGCCACCAGACTCATACTGAGTTGATTATATCAAATTCATTTCTTACTCCTCACCCTGAAGGGCTGTCAACAACATTTGACACAGATCACTGCCTCCTTCTTGAAATACTCTCTTTGCTTTCAGAGCATCAAACTCTAAATTTTCCTCCTGTCTTACTGGGCCATTCACTTGGTTGCTTTTTTCTGAGTGTTATTCATCACCCAGTAGCACTCAGATCATAACCCTTTTTTATTTTAGTTTTACTTGCTCTTTAAAAAAATCTCAGTTTCATGACTTAAATTCCACATCTATGCTGAAAACTCCAGATCTGTATCACTAACCCAGAACTCATACATGGAAATGCATGACAGACATATTATTAGTGATCACGCTAGAGGCAACCACTGGCATCTTAAACTTAGCCTGCCCGGAGAGGAGCTCCTAAACTTCTCCTGAGCTGGCCCTACTACAAACTTCTATGTCAGAGGTTGGAGTTGCCAGACTCCAACCAAAATAGTCAGAACCACACTTGGTCTCTCTCTCTTTCTGCATATTCCACATTCAAGCAGCCAGCTAATCATGTTGACTATTCAACATGTATCCAAATTCAAGCACTCTTTGACATTCCATTGCTACCATTCAAGTGGAAGCCATCATCATTTCTCATTTCGAATAGTATGATAGTCTCCCCCTTCTTCTACTCTTTATCCCTCACATATCTATTATTTTTAATATAACTTTATTGGTGCATTGTAATTATACATCATAATGAGGATGAGTGATAGAAACATATATGCACACAGCACTTGGTGTGTTTCCCTCTAGATCCCTCCACTCCCTCCCCCTCCCTGTGCATGTTATTGAGATTGATGTTGATAATTTTGTATACATGCGTGCCATTATTTGAACTGTTCCCTTCTTGAAGTTTCTGATCCCCCTTCCCCCACACACACCTCCCTCCCTTAATTCCCTTCCACTATTATACTGGAATCTCTCCTCATTTATCTGAAGTTCCTTTTGCTTCCCAATTTCTCTCTAGCTTCTACATATGAGAGAAAAACATACAACCCTTTACTTTCTGAGTCTGGCTAGTCTCACTTAACATAATATTCTCTAGCTTCATGGATTTTCCTGAAAATTATATAATTTTGTTCTTTATGGCTGAGGAAAATTCTATTGTGCATATATAGCACAATTTTATGATCTATTCACCTGTTGATGGACATCTAGGCTGGTTCCAGTTTGGGTACTGTGAATTGTGTTGCTATAAACATGGATATGCATGTATCTCTCTTATCTGTTCTTAACACAGCAGCCAAGTGACACTTTTAAAATGGAAGTGGATTCGTGTCACTCCTGCATTCAAACCTCCCAATGGCTTTCCATCTCCATCTGTAGCCAGTGGTCATAAAGACCTGCAGGGCCTAAGACAGTATGTTTTGCAAACCCCATTAACACCCTGGCTCCCATTCCTGCTCTTCCACTCTATTTTCACTCTTCTCACATACCAGCTATGCTCACCTCCCCACCAAACATGCTCAACAAGCTCTTTCCTCAGGACCCTCTACAGACTGTTCTCTCTATAACACCCTTCATTCCCTTTGCTTTCAAATTGTACACAAGCCTTTATTGAAACATCATCTCCTCACTGAAGCCTTTTCTGACAACTTTTAAAAACTGCAACTCCTCTGAAGTTTTGTTTATGCCTTTCTTAAATGATTTGTTTGAACAATAGCACCTAATTTTTCAAATATAATTTACACATCTTACATAGTTTTGTCTGTTCTGCCCTATCTCATCCCTGCAAGAAACTTAAAGACATAGATGTCTTTTTTGTCGAATGCTTTTCCCCAGCACCTAGAATAATTATAAAACTTATGAAATGCTGAACAAATATTTTGAAATATATAATATTTCATAATAGTTTAAGGAAAAATATTTCATAGATGAATTTTTAAGTATCAGGTCGGCTGACTGGGAGTGTTCTAGAAGTACGGTATAAGTCATACTTTAATGGTCTTTCCACACTCAAAATAGAGGTAAGATGGTCTTACATAATTTCATTGTGTTTGGATACAAATATTTTTCCTAGGACATTAATTCCTGAGTTTATAGCAACTTTAAACCTTAAAAGGGAAACTATTTAATCTGGGTAATAATATAATCTCATTAGAAAATTCCCATGGAATCCTATGTAATCAATGTGCTCCCCCTAGGCACATCACTTACATAATAAGAAGAAAGGTTCACTGTGGGAAGAAAAGGGGAAACTTAGCACCATCTCCTTAAGAAGACAACATGAGCAAAGGGATGCTTTAACTACACAATAAAATAAACAAAGTATGGAAAGTTCTAGGTTTTCTAAGTTGATGATAGCAATATTAAGAAAGGAAGGGAAGGAAGATCAAGTCAAGGTAACATTTTGTGGACTAAATTAACCAGGATTGTATTATAAAAATTCATGTTTATCATTCATTATCAAAACCAATTTTAACAATGACATCATAAGGGTAAACTTTGACCATACTAACACACATACAAACTGAAAATGTAGGTTCTTTCTTTAAATCACTAATAATTTTTAGCCTCTGTATTCTTGGGAATTTTATATTTTAGTGTAAGTTAGATTAAGTGAATATTTTCTGTTCTTTAGATCCATGTTGTAAAGACATGAATAACTGCACATGTAACATAAATAACTGCACAGGATGTCCCACAAGTTCTGACTGGGACACTGGCCACTAAACATTCATCATATTCTTTAAAGTAGAAGAAATGAACATCCTAATTGCCAATCATTAGCAGATTTTACCTCAAACATGAAAGTTTGAAAGGTTTTGTCAATTATCAACTAAGACAAACTATAAGTATTAATGAAAATATGAAAATAAACTTGTCATTTTTAGACATGCTAACCCAGCAACAGCATATGGTCCAAGAGCCCTTCCAAGAATTTTATTCCACACCTAATAAATAATGTGAGTGCTACACCAAGAACCATCAGTTCTCACATATTTGATTTTTCACATACTTTTCCAATAGCTATTTTTGGTACTTTTAAAAATATGCTTTTTTGTTGTTTTTTGTTTTTTAATACTTTTATTGGTGTGTTATAGTCTCACATCATAATGTAGTTTATAGTGATAGTGATATAACATCTCTTTAAGAATACATTCCATCTACTAAAAAGTATGATTAAGTATTAATAAACTTAGTAACCTTGTGGATATCCTCAAATAATTGTGTCTTCTTCTCAAACATTTTTGATGATATTGTATATAAAATAATTTTGTTCTATTCATGGTCTACTTCATACAATGAAATGTGGTAGAACCAGAAAGAGAAACCATCGGAGTCCAACTTTCCACTGCACTTAATAGCTGAAGTATTTTAAAAAAGCAAAGACTCATGCTAGGAGCAGAAGATACTAAGCAAAGATACTAATGAAATAAATTAATAGCAAGTTAATTCTCATCTAAAGTATAAGCAGATCTATAATTCTGTGCTAGTAAGAAGGAAAATTACATTTTTGGGAAACTGAGAAA
The DNA here is from genome assembly GCA_004027185.1 of Glis glis. Classification (NCBI taxonomy): domain Eukaryota; kingdom Metazoa; phylum Chordata; class Mammalia; order Rodentia; family Gliridae; genus Glis; species Glis glis. The sequence goes on from PVJS01000958.1 coordinate 106,986, forward strand.
AATGACAGTTATTGGAATGAAGTGAGGAGACGACTAAGGGAAATTGGAATAATAATATTAGACATAGTAATTAAATTCTTTTTAAAACAATGTCTAAAAGGGTAATCAGAGGATGAAGGTGGTTCTTTATTCAAGGCAATCAACAGCATATCTACAAAGGCCAAATAATTATTATTTCTTCTTCCATATTAACTTAGGTATCAGCTAAGAATCATTTCAGAGGCATCAAGCACCTACCAATTCCTCATTTTGGAAATGATCTTAGAACTTTGCTGGATGGAGAAATCAAACATCTAACCTCAGCATGGAGCATTTCTTAAATGGCTTTTCATTAGAAGATCTGTCTGTTTCCATTTTTCTGCATGTGGTTAACCAGTTTTGCCAACACCATTTGTTGAAGGGGCTATCAATTTTCCAGTGTAACTTTTGGCCCCTTTGGTAAAAATTAATTGGCTGTAAGTGTGCAGATTTGTTTGACTCTTCTATTCTGCTCCACTTGTCTATGTGTCTGCTTTTGTGCTAATACCATGATGTGTTTATTACTAGGGTTTTGTAGTATAGTTTGAAGTCAGGTACTGAGATGCCTCCTGCATGGTTGTTGCTGAGAACTACTTTCACTATTCTGGGTTTTTTCTTGTTCCAAATGAATTTAAGGACTGATTTTTCTAGGCCTATGAAGAATGACCTTGGTAATTTAATGGGTATTGCATTGAATCTGTAGATCACTTTGGAAGAATGGCCATTTTGATGATATTTACTCTGCCTTTCCAAGAGCATGGGAGGTCTTTCCATCTTTAAGATCTTTTTCAATTTCTTTTTTCAATGTTTTATAAATTTTCCCTGTAGAGGTCTTTTACCTCCTCGGTTAGGTTTATTCCTAAGTATTTTGTTGTTTGGGGGGATATCATGAGTGGAAATATTTTCTGAATTTCTTTTTCAGTGGACTTATGGTTGGAATACAGAAAAGCTTCTGATTTTCTCACCCTGCACAAAAGTCAATTCAAGATGGTCAAAGACCTGGAAATTAGATCAGAGACCTTGCAGCTACTTGAAGAGGGCATAGGTCCAACACTTCAAAAACAGATAAAAACTTCCTCAACAAGACCCCAAAGGCATAAGAAATTAAAATGAGGATCAATACATGGGATTGCATTAAACTGAAGAGCTTCTGTGCAACAAAGGAAACTATCAAGAACTTTAACAGAGAGCCGACAGAATGGGAGAAGATTTTTGCCAGCTACTCATCTGATAGAGGACTAATATCTAGAATATACAGAGAATTCAAGAAACTCACCACTAAAAAATAAAATAACCCAATTAAAAAAATGGGTAAGTTAACTCATTTGACACTTCACAAAAGAAGAAATACAAATGGCCAATAAATGTATGAAAAAATGTTCAACATCATTAGCAGTCAGAGAGATGCAAATCAAAACTACCCTGAGATTTCACCTAACCCCAATTAGAAAAGCAATCATTAAAAACACAAACAACAACAAATGCTGGTGAGGACGTGGAGAAGTAACAACTCCAATACATTGTTGGTGGGATTGCAAATTAGTGCAACCACTTTAGAAAACTGTGGAGGATCCTCAGAATAATGGGAATGAACCTACCATATGATCCAGCAATACCACTCCTGGGTATCTACCCAAAAGAATGGAAACCAAACTGCCAGACTAATGCATGTGTATCTATGTTTATAGATGCACAATTCACAATTGTCAAACTATGGGACCAGTCGAGATGTTCATCAACAGATGAATGGATTACAAAACTATGGGATATGTACACAATGGAATTTTACTCAGCCATAAAGAAGAACAAAATTATATCATTTGCAGGGAAATGGATGGAATTGGAGAACATTATGCTAAGTGAGATCAGTCAGTCACAAAAAATGAAAAGTCAGGTGTTCTCCCTAATATGCGGAAGCTAGGGAGAAAGTGGGACATAGGAGGGATTCCAGACAAAGAAGGAGAAACCTTAGATAAGTAAAGAAGGTGACCTAGCTGAGAGAGATGGGAGAAGGGAAGAGTGAAACACCCTAATGCACATGATGCACATACACAAACATCAAAGTCAATCACCATGCTGAACACCAATAGGAGGGAAGGGAGAAGGAATGGGGTGGGAATTGGGGGAGGGCTGAATGAGTGATAGGTGCATGTATGTCTCTACCCTGAACCTCATCAAGATGTATGATTACAATGCACCAATAAAAAAAAGATCTGTCCAGCTTCATATTCAACTGTGGACATACATGTCAAACATTCAGTAAAACAATGGGCTATTTGGAGAAAAGGGCTGCAAATGTTGGAGTGGTAAATTAGCAACATGGAAATGTAGCAAACCTATAAGTCTTCTGTGTAACTTTGGCAAAGCATGTACAATTCACAACAATACAAATACGGAATATCACTGCAGTTTAGGAGAAGCAGTGAACTTAGAGGTCCTAGCAGATTTTCTCTAGTTTTTTTTTTTTTTTTTTTGTG